>JAWNOW010000300.1:0-56213 GCA_035045625.1 Drosophila formosana
TTATTATTATTTGGCCATCACAACCCTATCGGGTCACGGCCTGAAAAAGTTGCCTCCACGCGCTTCTGTCCTGGGCACGTCTCCTCCAGTTGGTAACACCAAGTGAGGACAGAGCTTCCATCACTTGATCCTGCCAACGCATCCGGGGTCTTCCTCTCCTCCGATTGCCGACCACTACCGCATCAAACACCTTACGAGCTGGAGCGTCTTCCTCCATACGAGCAATATGACCCAGCCAGCGAAGTCTATGGCTCCTAACTCTGCTGACTACGTCCATATCGCCGTAAAGCTCATACAGCTCATGGTTCCATCTGATGCGATAGGTATCCCCGATGCAAATCGGACCATAGATCTTGCGGAGAATCTTTCTCTCGAACACACCAAGAGCGGCTGCATCTGCCTGTGTCAAGGTCCAACACTCTGCACCATATAATAGTACCGGCATGATGAGCGTCTTGTAAAGTGTATTTTTTGTGTGTCGAGAGAGGGCTCTACTACTCATTTGCCTACTGAGCCCATAGTAACACCTGTTGGCAAGAGTGATTCTCCGCTTGATCTCCAGGCTGACATCATTCGAGCTGGTCATAGCAGTGCCAAGATAGATAAACTCCTTGACGGACTCGAAGTTATAGCTGCCCGCTACTAGCTGAGAATCTTGTCGCCGCGATTCCCTGCTCGAGCACACCATAAACTTTGTCTTACTCATGTTCACTGCCAGACCAGCTTTAGCCGATTCTTTTTCAATAGCCCCAAAGGCTGCTGTAACATCACGCTTGGTACGCCCAATGATATCAATATCATCGGCATACCCAAGCAACTGGACACATCTATTTGTCAATATTGTGCCCGTCCGATGCACACCAGCCTTCCTTATAATACTCTCCATTAGGATATTGAAGAGCATACAAGACAACGAGTCACCTTGTCTGAGACCACACTTGGTACTAAAGGTTTCGGAATGGTCATTTCCTACTTTGACGGAGCTGATGGTGTTGCTCAACGTCATTCTGCAAAGCCGCGTAAGCTTTGCTGGAATACCAAGCTCAGACATGGCGGCATATAGGTGATCTCGTCGGGGGCTATCAAAAGCTGCCTTGTAGTCGACGAGAAGATGGAAGGTGTCTATCTGACTTTCGTACGACTTCTCCAGGATTTGACGCAACGTGAATATCTGGTCAATCGTAGATTTTCCAGGCCTGAAACCGCACTGATAAGGTCCAATCAGTGCTTC
Source organism: Drosophila formosana (assembly GCA_035045625.1). NCBI lineage: Eukaryota > Metazoa > Arthropoda > Insecta > Diptera > Drosophilidae > Drosophila > Drosophila formosana. The sequence goes on from JAWNOW010000300.1 coordinate 1,232, forward strand.
GGCGTGAGGTTTCAGTTTTTCACATAATACGCTCGTTAGGACCTTATATGAGACCGGAAGAAGACTAATGCCACGGTAGTTGGAGCGCACCGTGGCATCACCCTTCTTCAGGATAGGACAGATCATGCTGAGGTTCCAATCTTCGGGCATGCTCTCAGTGAGCCATATCTTGCTGATTAGTTGGTGCATGCACCCTACCAATAAATCACCACCAGCCTTAAAAAGCTCAGCTGGTAAGCCATCAGCTCCAGCAGCCTTGTTGTTCTTAAGGCGCTGTATCGCCGCACTGACTTCGATATGGCTCGGGATTGGTACTTCTGTGTCAGTACCATAGATTGTGGTTCGTGGATCACCATCGTCAAGGTCGTCGTTGTCTCCATCCAAAAGCTTTGAGAAGTGATCCCTCCATAACCTCAGCACAACCTCCGCGTCTGTGACCAAGTTTCCGTTGTCATCCCTGCAAGAAACTCCTACTGTCCTGTGGCCTTGGGTTAGACGCTTAACCCTCTGGTAGAAGTTTCGAGCTTCGTTCCGGCATCTGCAACTCTCTACATTCTCGCACTCTCGCCTTTCGTGTTCTCGTTTCTTGCGTCTGAAAAGGCGTTTCTCATCCCTTCTCTTCGACCTGTATACTTTGTCTATACGTCGTGTCGCCCCAGCCTGCAATGTTCTTCTGTACGCCACGTCTTTTGCAGCTGTTGCGTCACGACACTCCTGATCGTACCATGGGTTCCTCTTAGGTGGGGGCCGGAATCCTAGTACCTCTTCCGCCGAAGCCTTCAAGGAGTTCACTATGTGCTCCCACATTGAGCCGATGTCCTCAGGTCTTTGAGATGTCTGTCCCAGTAGGTCCGAGACACGAGTGGAGAATGTTTCCTTCACCAGTTGTGATTGCAGCTTCCCGACGTCCAGCCTTCTCGGCATACTTCGACGCACGATCTTCGTCGCACTTAGCCGCATGCGTACCTTGGCTGCAACAAGGTAATGGTCGGAGTCTATGTTAGGACCCCGCCATGTTCGCACATCAAGTATACTAGATGCATGCCTTCCGTCAATCACAACATGGTCGATCTGATTTTTGGTCAGTCGATCCGGAGAGAGCCAAGATGCCTTATGAATGTCCAAATGACGGAAACTTGTACTACGCACCACCATGTTATGCGCTGCTGCGAAGCCTACTAGCCTGAGACCATTGCTCGAAGTGGTCTCATGCAGACTATATCGCCCCACGGTGGCACCAAAGATACCTTCCCGCCCAACCTTGGCATTAAAGTCTCCGAGGAGGATTTTAATGTCATGGGATGGGCAGCGGCCGTATGCTCGGTCGAGCTCCGCATAAAAGTTATCCTTGGCGACATCGTCTTTTTCCTCGGTGGGGGCATGCACGCATATCAGAGTGATGTTAAAGAATTTGGCTGTAACCCGGATTGTTGCTATTCTCTCATTTATCGGAGTAAAATGAGAGACCCGGCGCCTCAATCGAGAGCCTACAACAAATCCACAACCAAATTCATGCCGGTCTGGATGGCAGCTGTATATGTCACAGTCCATCTTCTTCACGCAACCTTGTCCTATCCATCGCATTTCCTGGATGGCAGTGATGTCAGCCCTACATTTATTGAGGGTATCCGCTAGTTGTTGAGCAGCACCCGGTCTGTACAATGTTCGCACATTCCAGGTGCATACTCTCAAATCATTGTCCTTTGTTCGGTTCTTATGGTCGTTATCTTTAGTCCGGTGTCTATCCGAGGCTTCTTTTTCCTTCACTGAATTTTTGGTTTTTACGTGGGTGGATTTCAAGTCCTACGCCACAACCTAGTTTGAAGAGCCAGGACTCCCGCCGCGCACTTTGGTATGCCGCACAACGGATGTTGAGCAACATTCCAGGGAGAACCACGTGGAGGTAGTGCGTCGACTTGAAGAAAGCAGTATAAGGATCGCGCTGGCATTCGCCAAGTTGAATGCGATCAGCAACTTTACCTTATATGCGTACCCCCAGTCTACCCCAAAATCTACAAAATCACATAATTCTATAATTAAGAAATCGAAAAAATTGGAAAATTTTAGGATTTGTTGAATTAAAAATATCGAAAAAAATGCAAAAATTCCAGAAATTCAAAAATCGACAAAAATTTAAAATTTCGAAAAATTTCCGAAATTCGATAAAAAAAGTAAATTTCTTCAAAATAGTAAAAACTTTAAAATCGACAAATTCACAAAATTCTTTAAAAAAATAAATCGACAAAATTGGAAAATTTTAAAATTTGTTGAATTAAAAATATCGATACAAATGCAAAAATCCCCAAAATTCAAAAATCGACAAAAATTTAAAATTTTGAAAAATTTTCGAAATTTGATAATAAAAAGAAAATTGTTTAAAAGTAGTAAAAACTGTAAAATCGACAAAATCACAAAGCTCTCTAAATTAAGAAATCGACAAAATTGGAAAATTGTAAAATTTGTTGAATTAAAAATATCAAGGAAAATTCAGAAATTCCCAAAATTCAAAAATCGACAAAAATTTTAAATTTCGAAAAATTTCCGAAATTCGATAAAAAAAAGTAAATTTCTTCAAAATAGTAAAAACTGTAAAATCGACAAAATCACAAACCTCTCTAAATAAAGAAATCAAAAAAATTGGAAAATTTTAAGATTTGTTGAATTAAAAATATCGAAAAATGTGCAAAAATTCTCAAAATTCAAAAATCGACAAAAATTTAAAATTTTGAAAAATTTCCGAAATTCGATAAAAAAAAGTTAATTTCTTCAAAATAGTAAAAACTGTAAAATCGACAAAATCACAAACTTCTTTAAATGAATAAATCGACAAAATAGGAAAATTGAAAATTTGTTTAATTAAAAATATCGAGGCAAATTCAAAAATTCCCGAAATTCAAAAATCGAAAAAAATTTAAAATTTTGAAAAATTTTCGAATTTTTACAATAAAAAATAAAAATTTTTTTAAAATAGTAAAAAGTTTAAAATCTATAAAATCACAAAATTCTCTAATTAAGAAATCGAAAAAATTGGAAAATTTTAACATTTGTTGAATTAAAAAAATCGAAAAAAAAAACAAAAATTCCCAAAAATTTAAAAATCGAAAAAAATTTAAAATTTCGAAAAATTTCCGAAATTCGATAAAAAAAGTAAATTTTTTCAAAATAGTAAAAACTGTAAAATCGACAAAATCATAAACTTCTTTAAATAAAGAAATCGAAAAAATTTGAAAATTTTAAGATTTGTTGAATTAAAAATATCGAGAAAAATGCAAAAATTCCCAAAAATTCAAAAATCGACAAAAATTTAAAATTTCGAAAAATTTCCGAAATTCGACAAGAAAAAAAATTTTTTCCAAAATAGTAAAAACTTTAAAATAAATCAAAACAATCAAATCAAAATCACAAAGCTCTCTAAATTAAGAAATCGATAAAATTGGAAAATTGTGAAATTTGTTGAATTAAAAATATCGAGAAAAATGCAAAACTTCCCAAAAATTCAAAAATCGACAAAAATTTCAAATTTCGAAAAATTTCCGAAATTCGATAAAAAAAGAAATATTTTTCAAAATAGTAAAAACTGTAAAATCGGCAAAATCACAAAGCTCTCTAAATTAAGAAGTCAACAAAATTGAAAACTTGTAAAATTTGTTGAATTAAAAATATCAAGGAAAATTCAAAAATTCCCAAAAATTCAAAAATCGACAAAAAATTTAAAATTTTGAAAAATTTCCGAAATTTGATAAAAAAAAAAAAATTTTTTTAAAAGTAGTAAAAACTGTAAAATCGACAAAATCACAAAGCTCTCTAAATTAAGAAATCGACAAAACTGGAAAATTGTAAAATTTGTTGAATTACAAATATCGAGAAAAATGCAAAAATTCCCAAAAATTCAAAAATATTCAAAAATTTCAAATTTTGAAAAATTTCCGAAATTCAATAAAAAAAGAAAAACATTTCAAAATAGTAAAAACTGTAAATCGACAAAATCACAAAGCTCTCTAAATTAAGAAATCTACAAAACTGGAAAATTTGTTGAATTAAAAAGAAATTCAAAAATTCCCAAAATTAAAAAATCGACAAAAATTTTAAATTTCGAAAAATTTCCGAAATTCGATAAAAAAAAGTAAATTTCTTCAAAATAGTAAAAACTGTAAAATCGACAAATTCACAAACTTCTTTAAAAAAATAAATCGAAAAATTTTAAGATTTGTTGAATTAAAAATATCGAAAAATATCCAAAATTCGATAAAAAAAGTAAATTTCTTCAAAATAGTAAAAACTGTAAAATCGACAAATTCACAAACTTCTTTAAAAAAATAAATCGACAAAATTGGAAAATTGTAAAATTTGTTTAATTACAAATATCGAGACAAATGCCAAAATTCCCGAAATTCAAAAATCGACATAAATTAAAAATTTTAAAAAATTTCCGAAATTCGGTAAAAAAAGTAAAAATTTTCAAAATAATAATAACTGTAAAATCGACAAAATCACAAAGCTCTCTAAATTAAGAGATCGATAAAATTGGAAAATTGTAAAATTTGTTGAACTAAAAATATCGAGAGAAATGCAAAAATTCCCAAAAATTCAAAAATCGACATAAATTCAAAATTTCGAAAAATTTCCGAAATTTTATAATAAAAATAAAATTTTTTAAAATAGTAAAAACTGTAAAATCTACAAAATCACATAATTCTATAATTAAGAAATCGAAAATATTGGAAAATTTTAACATTTGTTGAATTAAAAATATCGAAAAAAAAAAAAAAAATTCCCAAAATTCAAAAATCGACAAAAATTTAAAATTTCGAAAAATTTCCGAAGTTCGATAAAAAAAGTAAATTTCTTCAAAATAGTAAAAGCTGTAAAATCGACAAATTCACAAACTTCTTTAAAAATTTAAATCGAAAAAATTGGAAAATTGTAAAATTTGTTTAATTACAAATATCAAGACAAATGCAAAAATTCCCGAAATTCAAAAATCGACAAAAATTTCAAATTTTGAAAAATTTCCGAAATTCGATAAAAAAGAAAAAATTTTCATAATAGTAAAAACTGTAAAATCGACAAAATCACAAAGCTCTCTAAATTAAGAAATCTTCAAAACTGGAAAATTGTAAAATTTGTTGAATTAAAAATATCAACGAAAATTCGAGAATTCCCAAAATTAAAAAATCGACAAAAATTAAAAATTTTGAAAAATTTCCGAAATTTGATAAAAAAGAAAATTTTTTAAAAATAGTTAATACTCTAAAATCGACAAAATCACAGAGCTCTCTAAATTAAGAAGTCAACAGAAATGGAAAATTGTAAAATTTGTTGAATTAAAAATATCGAGAAAAAATGCAAAAATTCCCAAATATTCAAAAGTCGACATAAATTAAAAATTTCGAAAAATTTCCGAAATTTTGTAATAAAAATAAAATTTTTTAAATAAGTAAAAATTGTAAAATCTACAAAATCACATAATTCTATAATTAAGAAATCGAAAAAATTGGAAAATTTTAACATTTGTTGAATTAAAAATATCGAGAAAAATGCAAAAATTCCCAAAAATTCAAAAATCGACATAAATTCAAAATTTCAAAAAATTTCCGATATATATAATAAAAATAAAAATTTTTAAAATAGTAAAAACTGTAAAATCTACAAAATCGTATAACTCTATAATTAAGAAATCGAAAAAATTGGAAAATTTTAACATTTGTTGAATTAAAAATATCGCAAAAAAAAAAACAAAAATTCCCAAAATTCAAAGATCGACAAAAAAATTAAAATTTCGAAAAATTTCCGAAATTCGATAAAAAAAGTAAATTTCTTCAATATAGTAAAAACTGTAAAATCGACAAATTCACAAACTTCTTTAAAAAAATAAATCGACAAAATTGGAAAATTGTAAAATTTGTTTAATTACAAATATCGAGACAAATGCAAAAATTCCCGAAATTCAAAAATCGACAAAAATCAAAAATTTTTAAAAATTATTGAAATTTGATAATAAAAGAAAAATTATTTAAAAATAGTAAAAACTGTAAAATCTACAAAATCACAAAACTCTCTAAATTAAGAAATCTACAAAATTGGAAAATTGTAAATATTGTTGAAATAAAAATATCGAGAAAAATTCAAAAATTCCCAAAATTCAAAAATCGACAAAAATTTGAAATTTTAAAAAAAATTTCCGAAATTCGGTAAAAAAAGTAAAAATTTTCAAAATAATAAAAACAGTAAAATCGACAAAATCACAAAGCTCTATAAATTAAGAAGTCAACAAATTTGGAAAATTGTAAAATATGTTGAATTAAAAATATCAAGGAAAATTCAAAAATTCCCAAAATTCAAAAATCGACAAAAAAAATTATAATTTTGAAAAATTTCTGAAATTTTATAAAAAATTTTTTTTTCAAAATAGTAAAAACTGTAAAATCGACAAAATCACAAAGCTCTCTAAATGAAGAAGTCAACAAATTTGGAAAATTGTAAAATTTGTTGAATTAAAAATATCAAGGAAAATTCAAAAATTCCCAAAATTCAAAAATCGACATAAATTCAAAATTTCATAAAATTTTCGATATTTTATAATAAAAATAAAAGTTTTTAAAATAGTAAAAACTGTAAAATCTACAAAATCAAAAAATTCTCTCAATTAAGAAATCTACAAAATTGGAAAATTGTAAATATTGTTGAACTAAAAATATCGAGAAAAATTCAAAAATTCCGAAAAATTCAAAAATCGACAAAAATTTCCGAAATTCGGTAAAAAAAGTAAAAATTTTCAAAATAATAATAACTGTAAAATCGACAAAATCAGAAAGCTCTCTAAATTAAGAGATCGATAAAATTGGAAAATTGTAAAATTTGTTGAATTAAAATTATCGAAAAAAATGCAAAAATTCCCAAAAATTCAAAAATCGACATAAATTCCAAATTTCGAAAAATTTCCGAAATTTTATAATAAAAATAAAATTTTTTAAAATAGTAAAAACTGTAAAATCTACAAAATCACATAATTCTATAATTAAGAAATCGAAAAAATTTGAAAATTTTAACATTTGTTAAATTAAAAATATCGAAAAAAAAACAAAAATTACCAAAATTTAAAAATCGAAAAAAATTTAAAATTTCGAAAAATTTCCGAAATTCGATAAAAAAAGTAAATTTCTTCAAAATAGTAAAAGCTGTAAAATCGACAAATTCACAAACTTCTTAAAAAAAAATAAATCGACAAAATTGGAAAATTGGAAAATTTGTTTAATTAAAAATATCGAGACAAATGCAAAAATCCCCGAAATTCAAAAATCGACAAAAATCAAAAATTTTAAAAAATTTTTGAAATTTGATAATAAAAGAAAAATTATTTAAAAATAGTAAAAACTGTAAAATCTACAAAATCACAAAATTCTCTAAATTAAGAAATCTACAGAATTGGAAAATTGTAAATATTGTTGAACTAAAAATATCGAGCAAAATTCAAAAACTCCGTAAAATTCAAAAATCGACAAAAATTTCAAATTTTGAAAAAATTTCCGAAATTCGGTAAAAAAGTAAAAATTTTCAAAATAATAACTGTAAAATCGACAAAATCACAAAGCTCTCTAAATTAAGAGATCGATAAAATTGGAAAATTGTAAAATTTGTTGAATTAAAAATATCGAGAAAAATGCAAAAATTCCCAAAAATTCAAAAATCGACAAAAATTTCAAATCTCGAAAAATTTTCAAAATTCGATAAAAAAAAAAAATTTTTCAAAATAGTAAAAACTGTAAAATCGGTAAAATCACAAAGCTCTCTAAATTAAGAAGTCAACAAAATTGTAAAATTGTAAAATTTGTGGAATTAAAAAAAATCGAGTAAAATGTAAAAGTTCCCAAAAATTAAAAAATCGACATATATCAAAAATTTCGAAAAATTTCCGAAATTTTATAATAAAAATACATTTTTTTTTTAAATATTAAAAACTGTAAAATCTACAAAATCACATAATTCCATAATTAAGAAATCGAAAAAATTGGAAAATTTTAAGATTTGTTGAATTAAAAATATCGAAAAAAATGCAAAAATTCCAAAAATTCAAAAATCGACAAAAATTTAAAATTTCGAAAAATTTCCGAAATTTGATAAAAAAAGTAAATTTCTTCAAAATAGTAAAAACTTTAAAATCGACAATTCACAAACATCTTTAAAAAAATAAATCGAAAAAATTGAAAAATTTTAAGATTTGTTGAATTAAAATTATCGAAAAAAATGCGAAAATTCCAAAAATTCAAAAATCGACAAAAATTTAAAATTTCGAAAAATTTCCGAAATTCGATAAAAAAAGTAATTTTCTTCAAAATAGTAAAAACTTTAAAATCGACAAATTCACAAACATCTTTAAAAAAATAAATCGACAAAATTGGAAAATTTTAAAATTTGTTTAATTACAAATATCGAGACAAATGCAAAAATCCCCAAAATTCAAAAATCGACAAAAATTAAAAATTTTGAAAAATTTTCGAAATTTGATAATAAAAAGAAAATTTTTTAAAAGTTGTAAAAACTGTAAAATCGACAAAATCACATAGCTCTCTAAATTAAGAAATCGACAAAACTGGAAAATTGTAAAATTTGTTGAATTAAAAATATCAAGGAAAATTTAAAAATTCCCAAAATTCAAAAATCGACAGAAATTATAAATTTCGAAAAAATTTCCGAAATTTAAAAAAATAAGAACATTTTTTCAAAAAGTAAAAACTGTAAAATCGACAAAATCACAAAGCTCTCTTAATTATGAAGTCAACAAAATTGTAAAATTGTAAAATTTGTTGAATCAAAAATATCGAGAAAAATGCAAAAATTCCCAATATTAAAATATCGACAATAATTTTAAATTTTGAAAAATTTCCGAAATTCGATAAAAAAAGTAAATTTCTTCAAAATAGTAAAAACTGTAAAATCGACAAATTCACAAACTTCTTTAAAAAAATAAATCGAAAAAATTGAAAAATTTTAAGATTTGTTGAATTAAAAATATCGAAAAATATGCAAAAATTCTCAAAATTCAAAAATCGACAAAAATTTAAAATTTCGAAAAATTTCCGAAGTTCGATAAAAAAAGTAAATTTCTTCAAAATAGTAAAAACAGTAAAAACGACAAATTCACAAACTTCTTTAAAAAAATAAATCGAAAAATTTGAAAAATTTTAAGATTTGTTGAATTAAAAATATCGAAAAATATGCAAAAATTCTCAAAATTCAAAAATCGACAAAAAATTAAAATTTCGAAAAATTTCCGATGTTCGATAAAAAAAGTAAATTTCTTCAAAATAGTAAAAACAGTAAAATCGACAAATTCACAAACTTCTTTAAAAAAAATAAATCGACAAAATTGGAAAATTGGAAAATTTGTTTAATTACAAATATCGAGACAAATTCAAAAATTCCCGAAATTCAAAAATCGACAAAAATCAAAAATTTTAAAAAATTTTTGAAATTTGATAATAAAAGAAAAATTATTTAAAAATAGTAAAAACTGTAAAATCTACAAAATCAAAAAATTCTCTAAATTAAGAAATCTACAAAATTGGAAAATTGTAAATATTGTTGAACTAAAAATATCGAGAAAAGTTCAAAAATTCCAAAAAGTCAAAAATCGACAAAAATTTAAAATTTTGAAAAAATTTCCGAAATTCGGTAAAAAAGTAAAAATTTTCAAAATAATAATAACTGTAAAATCGACAAAATCACAAAGCTCTCTAAATTAAGAGATCGATAAAATTGGAAAATTGTAAAATTTGTTGAATTAAAAATATCGAGAAAAATGCAAAAATTCCCAAAAATGCAAAAATCGACAAAAATTTCAAATCTCGAAAAATTATCAAAATTCGATAAAAAAGAAAAATTTTTGTAAATAGTAAAAACTGTAAAATCGACAAAATCACAAAGCTCTCTAAATTAAGAAGTCAACGATATTGTAAAATTGTAAAATTTGTTGAATTAAAAATATCAAGGAAAATTCAAAAATTCCCAAAATTCAAAAATCCACAAAAAATTTATAATTTTGAAAAATTTCCGAAAGTTTATAAAAAAATTTTTTTTCAAAATAGTAAAAACTGTAAAATCAACAAAATCACAAAGCTCTTTAAATTAAGAAGTCAACAAAATTGGAAAATTGTAAAATTTGTGAAATTCAAAATATCGAGTAAAATGCAAAAGTTCCCAAAAATTCAAAAATCGACATATATCAAAAATTTCGAATAATTTCCGAAATTTTATAATAAAAATAAATTTTTTTTTTAAATATTAAAAACTGTAAAATCTTCAAAATTTATTATTATTATTTGGCCATCACAACCCTATCGGGTCACGGCCTGAAAAAGTTGCCTCCACGCGCTTCTGTCCTGGCACGTCTCCTCCAGTTGGTAACACCAAGTGAGGACAGAGCTTCCATCACTTGATCCTGCCAACGCATCCGGGGTCTTCCTCTCCTCCGATTGCCGACCACTACCGCATCAAACACCTTACGAGCTGGAGCGTCTTCCTCCATACGAGCAATATGACCCAGCCAGCGAAGTCTATGGCTCCTAACTCTGCTGACTACGTCCATATCGCCGTAAAGCTCATACAGCTCATGGTTCCATCTGATGCGATAGGTATCCCCGATGCAAATCGGACCATAGATCTTGCGGAGAATCTTTCTCTCGAACACACCAAGAGCGGCTGCATCTGCCTGTGTCAAGGTCCAACACTCTGCACCATATAATAGTACCGGCATGATGAGCGTCTTGTAAAGTGTATTTTTTGTGTGTCGAGAGAGGGCTCTACTACTCATTTGCCTACTGAGCCCATAGTAACACCTGTTGGCAAGAGTGATTCTCCGCTTGATCTCCAGGCTGACATCATTCGAGCTGGTCATAGCAGTGCCAAGATAGATAAACTCCTTGACGGACTCGAAGTTATAGCTGCCCGCTACTAGCTGAGAATCTTGTCGCCGCGATTCCCTGCTCGAGCACACCATAAACTTGGTCTTACTCATGTTCACTGCCAGACCAGCTTTAGCCGATTCTTTTTCAATAGCCCCAAAGGCTGCTGTAACATCACGCTTGGTATGCCCAATGATATCAATATCATCGGCATACCCAAGCAACTGGACACATATATTTGTCAATATTGTGCCCGTCCGATGCACACCAGCCTTCCTTATAATACTCTCCATTAGGATATTGAAGAGCATACAAGACAACGAGTCACCTTGTCTGAGACCACACTTGGTACTAAAGGTTTCGGAATGGTCATTTCCTACTTTGACGGAGCTGATGGTGTTGCTCAACGTCATTCTGCAAAGCCGCGTAAGCTTTGCTGGAATACCAAGCTCAGACATGGCGGCATATAGGTGATCTCGTCGGGGGCTATCTAAAGCTGCCTTGTAGTCGACGAGAAGATGGAAGGTGTCTATCTGACTTTCGTACGACTTCTCCAGGATTTGACGCAACGTGAATATCTGGTCAATCGTAGATTTTCCAGGCCTGAAACCGCACTGATAAGGTCCAATCAGTGCTTCGGCGTGAGGTTTCAGTTTTTCACATAATACGCTCGTTAGGACCTTATATGAGACCGGAAGAAGACTAATGCCACGGTAGTTGGAGCGCACCGTGGCATCACCCTTCTTCAGGATAGGACAGATCATGCTGAGGTTCCAATCTTCGGGCATGCTCTCAGTGAGCCATATCTTGCTGATTAGTTGGTGCATGCACCCTACCAATAAATCACCACCAGCCTTAAAAAGCTCAGCTGGTAAGCCATCAGCTCCAGCTGCCTTGTTGTTCTTAAGGCGCTGTATCGCCGCACTGACTTCGATATGGCTCGGGATTGGTACTTCTGTGTCAGTACCATAGATTGTGGTTCGTGGATCACCATCGTCAAGGTCGTCGTTGTCTCCATCCAAAAGCTTTGAGAAGTGATCCCTCCATAACCTCAGCACAACCTCCGCGTCTGTGACCAAGTTTCCGTTGTCATCCCTGCAAGAAACTCCTACTGTCCTGTGGCCTTGGGTTAGACGCTTAACCCTCTGGTAGAAGTTTCGAGCTTCGTTCCGGCATCTGCAACTCTCTACATTCTCGCACTCTCGCCTTTCGTGTTCTCGTTTCTTGCGTCTGAAAAGGCGTTTCTCATCCCTTCTCTTCGACCTGTATACTTTGTCTATACGTCGTGTCGCCCTAGCCTGCAATGTTCTTCTGTACGCCACGTCTTTTGCAGCTGTTGCGTCACGACACTCCTGATCGTACCATGGGTTCCTCTTAGGTGGGGGCCGGAATCCTAGTACCTCTTCCGCCGAAGCCTTCAAGGAGTTCACTATGTGCTCCCACATTGAGCCGATGTCCTCAGGTCTTTGAGATGTCTGTCCCAGTAGGTCCGAGACACGAGTGGAGAATGTTTCCTTCACCAGTTGTGATTGCAGCTTCCCGACGTCCAGCCTTCTCGGCATACTTAGACGCACGATCTTCGTCGCACTTAGCCGCATGCGTACCTTGGCTGCAACAAGGTAATGGTCGGAGTCTATGTTAGGACCCCGCCATGTTCGCACATCAAGTATACTAGATGCATGCCTTCCGTCAATCACAACATGGTCGATCTGATTTTTGGTCAGTCGATCCGGAGAGAGCCAAGATGCCTTATGAATGTCCAAATGACGGAAACTTGTACTACGCACCACCATGTTATGCGCTGCTGCGAAGCCTACTAGCCTGAGACCATTGCTCGAAGTGGTCTCATGCAGACTATATCGCCCCACGGTGGCACCAAAGATACCTTCCCGCCCAACCTTGGTATTGAAGTCTCCGAGGAGGATTTTAATGTCATGGGATGGGCAGCGGCCGTATGCTCGGTCGAGCTCCGCATAAAAGTTGTCCTTGGCGACATCGTCTTTTTCCTCGGTGGGGGCATGCACGCATATCAGAGTGATGTTAAAGAATTTGGCTGTAACCCGGATTGTTGCTATTCTCTCATTTATCGGAGTAAAATGAGAGACCCGGCGCCTCAATCGAGAGCCTACAACAAATCCACAACCAAATTCATGCCGGTCTGGATGGCATATGTCACAGTCCTTCTTCTTCACGCAACCTTGTCCTATCCATCGCATTTCCTGGATGGCAGTGATGTCAGCCCTACATTTATTGAGGGTATCCGCTAGTTGTTGAGCAGCACCCGGTCTGTACAATGTTCGCACATTCCAGGTGCATACTCTCAAATCATTGTCCTTTGTTCGGTTCTTATGGTCGTTATCTTTAGTCCGGTGTCTATCCGAGGCTTCTTTTTCCTTCACTGAATTTTTGGTTTTTACGTGGGTGGATTTCAAGTCCTACGCCACAACCTAGTTTGAAGAGCCAGGACTCCCGCCGCGCACTTTGGTATGCCGCACAACGGATGTTGAGCAACATTCCAGGGAGAACCACGTGGAGGTAGTGCGTCGACTTGAAGAAAGCAGTATAAGGATCGCTCTGGCATTCGCCAAGTTGAATGCGATCAGCAACTTTACCTTATATGCGTACCCCCAGTCTACCCCAAAATCTACAAAATCACATAATTCTATAATTAAGAAATCGAAAAAATTGGAAAATTTTAGGATTTGTTGAATTAAAAATATCGAAAAAAATGCAAAAATTCCTGAAATTCAAAAATCGACAAAAATTTAAAATTTCGAAAAATTTCCGAAATTCGATAAAAAAAGTAAATTTCTTCAAAATAGTAAAAACTTTAAAATCGACAAATTCACAAAATTCTTTAAAAAAATAAATCGACAAAATTGGAAAATATTAAAATTTGTTTAATTACAAATATCGATACAAATGCAAAAATCCCCAAAATTCAAAAATCGACAAAAATTAAAAATTTTGAAAAATTTTCGAAATTTGATAATAAAAAGAAAATTGTTTAAAAGTAGTAAAAACTGTAAAATCGACAAAATCACAAAGCTCTCTAAATTAAGAAATCGACAAAACTGGAAAATTGTAAAATTTGTTGAATTAAAAATATCAAGGAAAATTCAGAAATTCCCAAAATTAAAAAATCGACAAAAATTTTAAATTTCGAAAAATTTCCGAAATTCGATAAAAAAAAGTAAATTTCTTCAAAATAGTAAAAACTGTAAAATCGACAAATTCACAAACTTCTTTAAAAAAATAAATCGAAAAAATTGAAAAATTTTAAGATTTGTTGAATTAAAAATATCGAAAAATGTGCAAAAATTCTCAAAATTCAAAAATCGACAAAAATTTAAAATTGCGAAAAATTTCCGAAGTTCGATAAAAAAAAGTTAATTTCTTCAAAATAGTAAAAACAGTAAAATCGACAAATTCACAAACTTCTTTAAAAAAATAAATCGACAAAATTTGAAAATTTGTATAATTACAAATATCGAGGCAAATGCAAAAATTCCCGAAATTCAAAAATCGAAAAAAATTTAAAATTTTGAAAAATTTTCGAATTTTTACAATAAAAAATAAAAATTTTTTTAAAATAGTAAAAAGTTTATAATCTATAAAATCACATAATTCTATAATTAAGAAATCGAAAAAATTGGAAAATTTTAACATTTGTTGAATTAAAAATATCGAAAAAAAAAACAAAAATTCCCAAAATTTAAAAATCGAAAAAAATTTAAAATTTCGAAAAATTTCCGAAATTCGATAAAAAAAGTAAATTTCTTCAAAATAGTAAAAGCTGTAAAATCGACAAAATCATAAACTTCTTTAAATAAAGAAATCGAAAAAACTTAAAAATTTTAAGATTTGTTGAATTAAAAATATCGAGAAAAATGCAAAAATTCCCAAAAATTCAAAAATCGACAAAAATTTAAAATTTCGAAAAATTTCCGAAATTTGACAAGAAAAAAAATTTTTTACCAAAATAATAAAAACTGTAAAATAAATCAAAACAATCAAATCAAAATCACAAAGCTCTCTAAATTAAGAGATCGATAAAATTGGAAAATTGTGAAATTTGTTGAATTAAAAATATCGAGAAAAATGCAAAACTTCCCAAAAATTCAAAAATCGACAAAAATTTCGAATCTCGAAAAATTTCCGAAATTCGATAAAAAAGAAATATTTTTCAAAATAGTAAAAACTGTAAAATCGGCAAAATCACAAAGCTCTCTAAATTAAGAAGTCAACAAAATTGAAAACTTGTAAAATTTGTTGAATTAAAAATATCAAGGAAAATTCAAAAATTCCCAAAATTCAAAAATCGACAAAAAATTTATAATTTTGAAAAATTTCCGAAATTTTATAAAAAAAAAATTTTTTTAAAAGTAGTAATAACTGTAAAATCGACAAAATCACAAAACTCTCTAAATTAAGAAATCGACAAAACTGGAAAATTGTAAAATTTGTTGAATTACAAATATCGAGAAAAATGCAAAAATTCCCAAAAATTCAAAAATATTCAAAAATTTCAAATTTTGAAAAATTTCCGAAATTCAATAAAAAAAGAAAAACATTTCATTATAGTAAAAACTGTAAATCGACAAAATCACAAAGCTCTCTAAATTAAGAAATCTACAAAACTGGAAAATTTGTTGAAATTCAAAAATTTCCAAAATTAAAAAATCGACAAAAATTTTAAATTTCGAAAAATTTCCGAAATTCGATAAAAAAAAGTAAATTTCTTCAAAATAGTAAAAACTGTAAAATCGACAAATTCACAAACTTCTTTAAAAAAATAAATCGAAAAATTTTAAGATTTGTTGAATTAAAAATATCGAAAAATATCCAAAATTCGATAAAAAAGTAAATTTCTTCAAAATAGTAAAAACTGTAAAATCGACAAATTCACAAACTTCTTTAAAAAAATAAATCGACAAAATTGGAAAATTGTAAAATTTGTTTAATTACAAATATCGAGACAAATGCCAAAATTCCCGAAATTCAAAAATCGACATAAATTAAAAATTTTAAAAAATTTCCGAAATTCGGTAAAAAAAGTAAAAATTTTCAAAATAATAATAACTGTAAAATCGACAAAATCACAAAGCTCTCTAAATTAAGAGATCGATAAAATTGGAAAATTGTAAAATTTGTTGAATTAAAAATATCGAGAGAAATGCAAAAATTCCCAAAAATTCAAAAATCGACATAAATTCAAAATTTCGAAAAATTTCCGAAATTTTATAATAAAAATAAAATTTTTTAAAATAGTAAAAACTGTAAAATCTACAAAATCACATAATTCTATAATTAAGAAATCGAAAATATTGGAAAATTTTAACATTTGTTGAATTAAAAATATCGAAAAAAAAAACAAAGATTCCCAAAATTTAAAAATCGACAAAAATTTAAAATTTCGAAAAATTTCCGAAATTCGATAAAAAAAAGTAAATTTCTTCAAAATAGTAAAAGCTGTAAAATCGACAAATTCACAAACTTCTTTAAAAATTTAAATCGAAAAAATTGGAAAATTGTAAAATTTGTTTAATTACAAATATCAAGACAAATGCAAAAATTCCCGAAATTCAAAAATCGACAAAAATTTCAAATTTTGAAAAATTTCCGAAATTCGATAAAAAAGAAAAAATTTTCATAATAGTAAAAACTGTAAAATCGACAAAATCACAAAGCTCTCTAAATTAAGAAATCTTCAAAACTGGAAAATTGTAAAATTTGTTGAATTAAAAATATCAACGAAAATTCGAGAATTCCCAAAATTAAAAAATCGACAAAAATTAAAAATTTTGAAAAATTTCCGAAATTTGATAAAAAAGAAAATTTTTTAAAAATAGTTAATACTCTAAAATCGACAAAATCACAGAGCTCTCTAAATTAAGAAGTCAACAGAAATGGAAAATTGTAAAATTTGTTGAATTAAAAATATCGAGAAAAAATGCAAAAATTCCCAAATATTCAAAAGTCGACATAAATTAAAAATTTCGAAAAATTTCCGAAATTTTGTAATAAAAATAAAATTTTTTAAATAAGTAAAAATTGTAAAATCTACAAAATCACATAATTCTATAATTAAGAAATCGAAAAAATTGGAAAATTTTAACATTTGTTGAATAAAAAATATCGAGAAAAATGCAAAAATTCCAAAAAATTCAAAAATCGACAAAAAATTTAAAATTTCGAAAAATTTCCGAAATTTTATAAAAAAAAAAATTTTTTCAAAATAGTAAAAACTGTAAAAGCGACAAAATCACAAAGCTCTCCAAATGAAGAAGTCAACAAAATAGGAAAATTGTAAAATTTGTTGAATTAAAAATATGAAGGAAAATTCCAAAATTCCCAAAATTCAAAAATCGACAAAAAATTTATAATTTTGAAAAATTTCCGAAATTTTATAAAAAAAAATTTTTTTTCAAAATAGTAAAAACTGTAAAATCAACAAAATCACAAAGCTCTCTAAATTAAGAAGTCAACAAAATTGGAAAATTGTAAAATTTGTGGAATTAAAAATATCGAGTAAAATGCAAAAGTTCCCAAAAATTAAAAAATCGACATATATCAAAAATTTCGAAAAATTTCCGAAATTTTATAATATAAATAAATTTTTTTTTTAAATATTAAAAACTGTAAAATCTACAAAATCACATAATTCTATAATTAAGAAATCGAAAAAATTGGAAAATTTTAAGATTTGCTGAATTAAAAATATCGAAAAAAAAAACAAAATTTCCCAAAATTCAAAAATCGACAAAAAATTAAAATTTCGAAAAATTTCCGAAATTCGATAAAAAAAGTAAATTTCTTCAAAATAGTAAAAACTTTAAAAACGACAAATTCACAAAGCTCTTTAAATTAAGAGATCGATAAAATTGGAAAATTGTAAAATTTTTTGAATTACAAATATCGAGGCAAATGCAAAAATCCCCGAAATTCAAAAATCGACAAAAATTAAAAATTTTGAAAAATTTTCGAAATTTGATAGTAAAAAGAAAATTTTTTAAATGTAGTAAAAACTGTAAAATCGACAAAATCACAAAGCTCTCTAAATTAAGAATTCGACAAAACTGGAAAGTTGTAAAGTTTGTTGAATTAAAAATATCGAGAAAAATGCAAAAATTCCCAAAAATTCAAAAATATTAAAAAATTTCAAGTTTTGAAAAATTTCCGAAATTTGATAAAAAAGAAAAAAGTTGCATTATAGTAAAAACTGTAAATCGACAAAATCACAAAGCTCTCTAAATTAAGAAATCTACAAAACTGGAAAATTGTAAAATTTGTTGAATTAAAAATATCAAGGAAAATTCAAAAATTCCCAAAATTAAAAAATCGACAATAATTTTAAATTTCGAAAAATTTCCGAAATTCGATAAAAAAAGTAAATTTCTTCAAAATAGTAAAAACTGTAAAATCGACAAATTCACAAACTTCTTTAAAAAAATAAATCGAAAAAATTGAAAAATTTTAAGATTTGTTGAATTAAAAATATCGAAAAATATGCAAAAATTCTCAAAATTCAAAAATCGACAAAAATTTAAAATTTCGAAAAATTTTCGAAGTTCGATAAAAAAAGTAAATTTCTTCAAAATAGTAAAAACAGTAAAATCGACAAATTCACAAACTTCTTTAAAAAAAATAAATCGACAAAATTGGAAAATTGGAAAATTTGTTTAATTACAAATATCGAGACAAATGCAAAAATTCCCGAACTTCGAAAATCGACAAAAATTTGAAATTTTGAAAAATTTTCGAATTTTTATAATAAAAAATAAAAAAATTTAAAATTTCGAAAAATTTTCGAAGTTCGATAAAAAAAGTAAATTTCTTCAAAATAGTAAAAACAGTAAAATCGACAAATTCACAAACTTCTTTAAAAAAATAAATCGACAAAATTGGAAAATTGGAAAATTTGTTTAATTACAAATATCGAGACAAATGCAAAAATTCCCGAACTTCGAAAATCGACAAAAATTTGAAATTTTGAAAAATTTTCGAATTTTTATAATAAAAAATAAAAATTTTTTTAAAATGGTAAAAACTTTATAATCTACAAAATCACATAATTCTATAATTAAGAAATCGAAAAAATTTGAAAATTGTAAAATTAGTTGAATTAAAACTATCGAGAAAAATTAAAAAATTCCCAAAAATTCAAAAATCGACACAAATTCAAAATTTCGAAAAATTTCCGATATTTTATAATAAAAATAAAAATTTTTAAAATAGTAAAAACTGTAAAATTTACAAAATCACAAATTTCTCTCAATTAAGAAATCTACAAAATTGGAAAATTGTAAATATTGTTGAAATAAAAATATCGAGAAAAATTCAAAAATTCCAAAAATTCAAAAATCGACAAAAATTTCAAATTTTGAAAAAATTTCCGAAATTCGGTAAAAAAAGTAAAAATTTTCAAAATAATAATAACTGTAAAATGGACAAAATCACAAAGCTCTCTAAATTAAGAAGTCAACAAATTTGGAAAATTGTGAAATATGTTGAATTAAAAATATCAAGGAAAATTCAAAAATTCCCAAAATTCAAAAATCGACAAAAAAATTATAATTTTGGAAAATTTCCGAAATTTTATAAAAAATTTTTTTTTTCAAAATAGTAAAAACTGTAAAATCGACAAAATCACAAAGCTCTCTAAATGAAGAAGTCAACAAAATTGGAAAATTGTAAAATTTGTTGAATTAAAAATATCAAGGAAAATTCAAAAATTCCCAAAATTCAAAAATCGACATAAATTCAAAATATCATAAAATTTTCGATATTTTATAATAAAAATAAAAGTTTTTAAAATAGTAAAAACTGTAAAATCTACAAAATCACAAAATTCTCTCAATTAAGAAATCTACAAAATTGGAAAATTGTAAAATTGTGTTGAACTAAAAATATCAAAAAAAATTCAAAAATTCCGAAAAATTCAAAAATCGACAAAAATTTCAAATTTTGAAAAAATTTCCGAAATTCGGTAAAAAAAGTAAAAATTTTCAAAATAATAATAACTGTAAAATCGACAAAATCAGAAAGCTCTCTAAATTAAGAGATCGAAAAAATTGTAAAATTGTAAAATTAGTTGAATTAAAACTATCGAGAAAAATTAAAAAATTCCCAAAAATTCAAAAATCGACATAAATTCAAAATTTCGAAAAATTTCCGATATTTTATAATAAAAATAAAAATTTTTAAAATAGTAAAAACTGTAAAATCTACAAAATCGTATAACTCTATAATTAAGAAATCGAAAAAATTGGAAAATTTTAACATTTGTTGAATTAAAAATATCGAAAAAAATATAGTAAAAACTTTAAAATCGACAAATTCACAAACTTCTTTAAAAAAATAAATCGACAAAATTGGAAAATTGTAAAATTTGTTTAATTACAAATATCGAGACAAATGCAAAAATCCCTGAAATTCAAAAATCGACAAACATTAAAAATTTTGAAAAATTTTCGAAATTTGATAATAAAAAGAAAATTTTTTAAAAGTTGTAAAAACTGTAAAATCGACAAAATCACAAAGCTCTCTAAATTAAGAAATCGACAAAACTGGAAAATTGTAAAATTTGTTGAATTAAAAATATCGAGAAAAATGCAAAATATCCCAAAAATTCAAAAATATTCAAAAATTTCAAATTTTGAAAAATTTCCGAAATTTGATAAAAAAAGAAAAAAGTTTCATTATAGTAAAAACTGTAAATCGACAAAATCACAAAGCTCTCTAAATTAAGAAATCGACAAAACTGGAAAATCGTAAAATTTGTTGAATTAAAAATATCTAGCAAAATGCAAAAATTCCTATAAATTCAAAAATCGACAAAAATTTCAAATTTTGAAAAAAGTTCCGAAATTCGGTAACAAAAGTAAAAATTTTCAAAATAGTAAAAACTGTAAAATCGACAAAATCACAAAGCTCTCTAAATGAAGAAGTCAACAAAATTGGAAAATTGTAAAATTTGTTGAATTAAAAATATCAAGGAAAATTCAAAAATTCACAAAATTCAAAAATCGACAAAAAATTTATAATTTTGAAAAATTTTCGAAATTTGATAAAAAAGAAAATTTTTTAAAAATAGTTAATACTCTAAAATCGACAAAATCACAGAGCTCTCTAAATTAAGAAGTCAACAGAAATGGAAAATTGTAAAATTTGTTGAATTAAAAATATCGAGAAAAAATGCAAAAATTCCCAAATATTCAAAAGTCGACATAAATTAAAAATTTCGAAAAATTTCCGAAATTTTGTAATAAAAATACAATTTTTTAAATAAGTAAAAATTGTAAAATCTACAAAATCACATAATTCTATAATTAAGAAATCGAAAAAATTGGAAAATTTTAACATTTGTTGAATAAAAAATATCGAGAAAAATGCAAAAATTCCAAAAAATTCAAAAATCGACAAAAAATTTAAAATTTCGAAAAATTTCCGAAATTTTATAAAAAAAAAAATTTTTTCAAAATAGTAAAAACTGTAAAAGCGACAAAATCACAAAGCTCTCCAAATGAAGAAGTCAACAAAATAGGAAAATTGTAAAATTTGTTGAATTAAAAATATGAAGGAAAATTCCAAAATTCCCAAAATTCAAAAATCGACAAAAAATTTATAATTTTGAAAAATTTCCGAAATTTTATAAAAAAAAATTTTTTTTCAAAATAGTAAAAACTGTAAAATCAACAAAATCACAAAGCTCTCTAAATTAAGAAGTCAACAAAATTGGAAAATTGTAAAATTTGTGGAATTAAAAATATCGAGTAAAATGCAAAAGTTCCCAAAAATTAAAAAATCGACATATATCAAAAATTTCGAAAAATTTCCGAAATTTTATAATATAAATAAATTTTTTTTTTAAATATTAAAAACTGTAAAATCTACAAAATCACATAATTCTATAATTAAGAAATCGAAAAAATTGGAAAATTTTAAGATTTGCTGAATTAAAAATATCGAAAAAAAAACAAAATTTCCCAAAATTCAAAAATCGACAAAAAATTAAAATTTCGAAAAATTTCCGAAATTCGATAAAAAAAGTAAATTTCTTCAAAATAGTAAAAACTTTAAAAACGACAAATTCACAAAGCTCTTTAAATTAAGAGATCGATAAAATTGGAAAATTGTAAAATTTTTGAATTACAAATATCGAGGCAAATGCAAAAATCCCCGAAATTCAAAAATCGACAAAAATTAAAAATTTTGAAAAATTTTCGAAATTTGATAGTAAAAAGAAAATTTTTTAAAAGTAGTAAAAACTGTAAAATCGACAAAATCACAAAGCTCTCTAAATTAAGAATTCGACAAAACTGGAAAGTTGTAAAGTTTGTTGAATTAAAAATATCGAGAAAAATGCAAAAATTCCCAAAAATTCAAAAATATTAAAAAATTTCAAGTTTTGAAAAATTTCCGAAATTTGATAAAAAAGAAAAAAGTTGCATTATAGTAAAAACTGTAAATCGACAAAATCACAAAGCTCTCTAAATTAAGAAATCTACAAAACTGGAAAATTGTAAAATTTGTTGAATTAAAAATATCAAGGAAAATTCAAAAATTCCCAAAATTAAAAAATCGACAATAATTTTAAATTTCGAAAAATTTCCGAAATTCGATAAAAAAAGTAAATTTCTTCAAAATAGTAAAAACTGTAAAATCGACAAATTCACAAACTTCTTTAAAAAAATAAATCGAAAAAATTGAAAAATTTTAAGATTTGTTGAATTAAAAATATCGAAAAATATGCAAAAATTCTCAAAATTCAAAAATCGACAAAAATTTAAAATTTCGAAAAATTTCCGAAGTTCGATAAAAAAAGTAAATTTCTTCAAAATAGTAAAAACAGTAAAATCGACAAATTCACAAACTTCTTTAAAAAAAATAAATCGACAAAATTGGAAAATTGAAAAATTTGTTTAATTACAAATATCGAGACAAATGCAAAAATTCCCGAACTTCGAAAATCGACAAAAATTTGAAATTTTGAAAAATTTTCGAATTTTTATAATAAAAAATAAAAATTTTTTTAAAATGGTAAAAACTTTATAATCTACAAAATCACATAATTCTATAATTAAGAAATCGAAAAAATTTGAAAATTGTAAAATTAGTTGAATTAAAACTATCGAGAAAAATTAAAAAATTCCCAAAAATTCAAAAATCGACACAAATTCAAAATTTCGAAAAATTTCCGATATTTTATAATAAAAATAAAAATTTTTAAAATAGTAAAAACTGTAAAATTTACAAAATCACAAATTTCTCTCAATTAAGAAATCTACAAAATTGGAAAATTGTAAATATTGTTGAAATAAAAATATCGAGAAAAATTCAAAAATTCCAAAAATTCAAAAATCGACAAAAATTTCAAATTTTGAAAAAATTTCCGAAATTCGGTAAAAAAAGTAAAAATTTTCAAAATAATAATAACTGTAAAATCGACAAAATCACAAAGCTCTCTAAATTAAGAAGTCAACAAATTTGGAAAATTGTGAAATATGTTGAATTAAAAATATCAAGGAAAATTCAAAAATTCCCAAAATTCAAAAATCGACAAAAAAATTATAATTTTGGAAAATTTCCGAAATTTTATAAAAAATTTTTTTTTTCAAAATAGTAAAAACTGTAAAATCGACAAAATCACAAAGCTCTCTAAATGAAGAAGTCAACAAAATTGGAAAATTGTAAAATTTGTTGAATTAAAAATATCAAGGAAAATTCAAAAATTCCCAAAATTCAAAAATCGACATAAATTCAAAATATCATAAAATTTTCGATATTTTATAATAAAAATAAAAGTTTTTAAAATAGTAAAAACTGTAAAATCTACAAAATCACAAAATTCTCTCAATTAAGAAATCTACAAAATTGGAAAATTGTAAATTGTGTTGAACTAAAAATATCGAAAAAAATTCAAAAATTCCGAAAAATTCAAAAATCGACAAAAATTTCAAATTTTGAAAAAATTTCCGAAATTCGGTAAAAAAAGTAAAAATTTTCAAAATAATAATAACTGTAAAATCGACAAAATCAGAAAGCTCTCTAAATTAAGAGATCGAAAAAATTGTAAAATTGTAAAATTAGTTGAATTAAAACTATCGAGAAAAATTAAAAAATTCCCAAAAATTCAAAAATCGACATAAATTCAAAATTTCGAAAAATTTCCGATATTTTATAATAAAAATAAAAATTTTTAAAATAGTAAAAACTGTAAAATCTACAAAATCGTATAACTCTATAATTAAGAAATCGAAAAAATTGGAAAATTTTAACATTTGTTGAATTAAAAATATCGAAAAAAATATAGTAAAAACTTTAAAATCGACAAATTCACAAACTTCTTTAAAAAAATAAATCGACAAAATTGGAAAATTGTAAAATTTGTTTAATTACAAATATCGAGACAAATGCAAAAATCCCTGAAATTCAAAAATCGACAAACATTAAAAATTTTGAAAAATTTTCGAAATTTGATAATAAAAAGAAAATTTTTAAAAGTTGTAAAAACTGTAAAATCGACAAAATCACAAAGCTCTCTAAATTAAGAAATCGACAAAACTTGAAAATTGTAAAATTTGTTGAATTAAAAATATCGAGAAAAATGCAAAATATCCCAAAAATTCAAAAATATTCAAAAATTTCAAATTTTGAAAAATTTCCGAAATTTGATAAAAAAAGAAAAAAGTTTCATTATAGTAAAAACTGTAAATCGACAAAATCACAAAGCTCTCTAAATTAAGAAATCGACAAAACTGGAAAATCGTAAAATTTGTTGAATTAAAAATATCTAGCAAAATGCAAAAATTCCTATAAATTCAAAAATCGACAAAAATTTCAAATTTTGAAAAAAGTTCCGAAATTCGGTAACAAAAGTAAAAATTTTCAAAATAGTAAAAACTGTAAAATCGACAAAATCACAAAGCTCTCTAAATGAAGAAGTCAACAAAATTGGAAAATTGTAAAATTTGTTGAATTAAAAATATCAAGGAAAATTCAAAAATTCACAAAATTCAAAAATCGACAAAAAATTTATAATTTTGAAAAATTTCCGAAATTTTATAAAAAAAAAAATTTTTTCAAAATAGTAAAAACTGTAAAATCGACAAAATCACAAAGCTCTCTAAATGAAGAAGTCAACAAAATAGGAAAATTTTAAAATTTGTTGAATTAAAAATATGAAGGAACATTCAAAAATTCCCAAAATTCAAAAATCGACGAAAAATTTATAATTTTGAAAAATTTCCGAAATTTTGTAAAAAAAAAATTTTTTCAAAATAGTAAAATAATAAAAAGAAAATTTTTTAAAAGTTGTAAAAACTGTAAAATCGACAAAATCACAAAGCTCTCTAAATTAAGAAATCGACAAAACTGGAAAATTGTAAAATTTGTTAAATTAAAAATATCGAGAAAAATGCAAAATATCCCAAAAATTCAAAAATATTCAAAAATTTCAAATTTTGAAAAATTTCCGAAATTTGATAAAAAAAGAAAAAAGTTTCATTATAGTAAAAACTGTAAATCGACAAAATCACAAAGCTCTCTAAATTAAGAAATCGACAAAACTGGAAAATCGTAAAATTTGTTGAATTAAAAATATCTAGCAAAATGCAAAAATTCCTATAAATTCAAAAATCGACAAAAATTTCAAATTTTGAAAAAAGTTCCGAAATTCGGTAACAAAAGTAAAAATTTTCAAAATAGTAAAAACTGTAAAATCGACAAAATCACAAAGCTCTCTAAATGAAGAAGTCAACAAAATTGGAAAATTGTAAAATTTGTTGAATTAAAAATATCAAGGAAAATTTAAAAATTCCCAAAATTCAAAAATCGACAGAAATTATAAATTTCGAAAAAATTTCCGAAATTTAAAAAAATAAGAAAATTTTTTCAAAAAGTAAAAACTGTAAAATCGACAAAATCACAAAGCTCTCTTAATTATGAAGTCAACAAAATTGTAAAATTGTAAAATTTGTTGAATCAAAAATATCGAGAAAAATTCAAAAATTCCCAGTATTAAAATATCGACATTAATTTTAAATTTTGAAAATTTCCGAAATTCGATAAAAAAAGTAAATTTCTTCAAAATAGTAAAAACTGTAAAATCGACAAATTCACAAACTTCTTTAAAAAAATAAATCGAAAAAATTTAAAAATTTTAAGATTTGTTGAATTAAAAATATCGAAAAATATGCAAAAATTCTCAAAATTCAAATATCGACAAAAATTTAAAATTTCGAAAAATTTCCGAAGCTCGATAAAAAAAGTAAATTTCTTCAAAATAGTAAAAACAGTAAAATCGACAAATTCACAAACTTCTTTAAAAAAAATAAATCGACAAAATTGGAAAATTGGAAAATTTGTTTAATTACAAATATCGAGACAAATTCAAAAATTCCCGAAATTCAAAAATCGACAAAAATCAAAAATTTTAAAAAATTTTTGAAATTTGATAATAAAAGAAAAATTATTTAAAAATAGTAAAAACTGTAAAATCTACAAAATCACAAAATTCTCTAAATTAAGAAATCTACAAAATTGGAAAATTGTAAATATTGTTGAACTAAAGATATCGAGAAAAGTTCAAAAATTCCAAAAAGTCAAAAATCGACAAAAATTTAAAATTTTGAAAAAATTTCCGAAATTCGGTAAAAAAGTAAAAATTTTGAAAATAATAATAACTGTAAAATCGACAAAATCACAAAGCTCTCTAAATTAAGAGATCGATAAAATTGGAAAATTGTAAAATTTGTTGAATTAAAAATATCGAGAAAAATGCAAAAATTCCCAAAAATTCAAAAATCGACAAAAATTTCAAATCTCGAAAAATTATCAAAATTCGATAAAAAAGAAAAATTTTTGTAAATAGTAAAAACTGTAAAATCGTCAAAATCACAAAGCTCTCTAAATTAAGAAGTCAACAATATTGTAAAATTGTAAAATTTGTTGAATTAAAAATATCAAGGAAAATTCAAAAATTCCCAAAATTCAAAAATCCACAAAAAATTTATAATTTTGAAAAATTTCCGAAAGTTTATAAAAAAATTTTTTTTCAAAATAGTAAAAACTGTAAAATCAACAAAATCACAAAGCTCTCCAAATTAAGAAGTCAACAAAATTGGAAAATTGTAAAATTTGTGAAATTCAAAATATCGAGTAAAATGCAAAAGTTCCCAAAAATTCAAAAATCGACATATATCAAAAATTTCGAATAATTTCCGAAATTTTATAATAAAAATAAATTTTTTTTTAAATATTAAAAACTGTAAAATCTTCAAAATTTATTATTATTATTTGGCCATCACAACCCTATCGGGTCACGGCCTGAAAAAGTTGCCTCCACGCGCTTCTGTCCTGGCACGTCTCCTCCAGTTGGTAACACCAAGTGAGGACAGAGCTTCCATCACTTGATCCTGCCAACGCATCCGGGGTCTTCCTCTCCTCCGATTGCCGACCACTACCGCATCAAACACCTTACGAGCTGGAGCGTCTTCCTCCATACGAGCAATATGACCCAGTCAGCGAAGTCTATGGCTCCTAACTCTGCTGACTACGTCCATATCGCCGTAAAGCTCATACAGCTCATGGTTCCATCTGATGCGATAGGTATCCCCGATGCAAATCGGACCATAGATCTTGCGGAGAATCTTTCTCTCGAACACACCAAGAGCGGCTGCATCTGCCTGTGTCAAGGTCCAACACTCTGCACCATATAATAGTACCGGCATGATGAGCGTCTTTTAAAGTGTAATTTTTGTGTGTCGAGAGAGGGCTCTACTACTCATTTGCCTACTGAGCCCATAGTAACACCTGTTGGCTGACATCATTCGAGCTGGTCATAGCAGTGCCAAGATAGATAAACTCCTTGACGGACTCGAAGTTATAGCTGCCCGCTACTAGCTGAGAATCTTATCGCCGCGATTCCCTGCTCGAGCACACCATAAACTTGGTCTTACTCATGTTCACTGCCAGACCAGCTTTAGCCGATTCTTTTTCAATAGCCCCAAAGGCTGCTGTAACATCACGCTTGGTATGCCCAATGATATCAATATCATCGGCATACCCAAGCAACTGGACACATATATTTGTCAATATTGTGCCCGTCCGATGCACACCAGCCTTCCTTATAATACTCTCCATTAGGATATTGAAGAGCATACAAGACAACGAGTCACCTTGTCTGAGACCACACTTGGTACTAAAGGTTTCGGAAAGGTCATTTCCTACTTTGACGGAGCTGATGGTGTTGCTCAACGTCATTCTGCAAAGCCGCGTAAGCTTTGCTGGAATACCAAGCTCAGACATGGCGGCATATAGGTGATCTCGTCGGGGGCTATCTAAAGCTGCCTTGTAGTCGACGAAAAGATGGAAGGTGTCTATCTGACTTTCGTACGACTTCTCCAGAATTTGACGCAACGTGAATATCTGGTCAATCGTATATTTTCCAGGCCTGAAACCGCACTGATAAGGTATAATCAGTGCTTCGGCGTGAGGTTTCAGTTTTTCACATAATACGCTCGTTAGGACCTTATATGCGACCGGAAGAAGACTAATGCCACGGTAGTTGGAGCGCACCGTGGCATCACCCCTCTTCAGGATAGGACAGATCATGCTGAGGTTCCAATCTTCGGGCATGCTCTCAGTGAGCCATATCTTGCTGATTAGTTGGTGCATGCACCCTACCAATAAATCACCACCAGCCTTAAAAAGCTCAGCTGGTAAGCCATCAGCTCCAGCAGCCTTGTGTTCTTAAGGCGCTGTATCGCCGCACTGACTTCGATATGGCTCGGGATTGGTACTTCTGTGTCAGTACCATAGATTGTGGTTCGTGGATCACCATCGTCAAGGTCGTCGTTGTCTCCATCCAAAAGCTTTGAGAAGTGATCCCTCCATAACCTCAGCACAACCTCCGCGTCTGTGACCAAGTTTCCGTTGTCATCCCTGCAAGAAACTCCTACCGTCCTGTGGCCTTGGGTTAGACGCTTAACCCTCTGGTAGAAGTTCCGAGCTTCGTTCCGGCATCTGCAACTCTCTACATTCTCGCACTCTCGCCTTTCGTGTTCTCGTTTCTTGCGTCTGAAAAGGCGTTTCTCATCCCTTCTCTTCGACCTGTATACTTTGTCTATACGTCGTGTCGCCCTAGCCTGCAATGTTCTTCTGTACGCCACGTCTTTTGCAGCTGTTGCGTCACGACACTCCTGATCGTACCATGGGTTCCTCTTAGGTGGGGGCCGGAATCCTAGTACCTCTTCCGCCGAAGCCTTCAAGGAGTTCACTATGTGCTCCCACATTGAGCCGATGTCCTCAGGTCTTTGAGATGTCTGTCCCAGTAGGTCCGAGACACGAGTGGAGAATGTTTCCTTCACCAGTTGTGATTGCAGCTTCCCGACGTCCAGCCTTCTCGGCATACTTAGACGCACGATCTTCGTCGCACTTAGCCGCATGCGTACCTTGGCTGCAACAAGGTAATGGTCGGAGTCTATGTTAGGACCCCGCCATGTTCGCACATCAAGTATACTAGATGCATGCCTTCCGTCAATCACAACATGGTCGATCTGATTTTTGGTCAGTCGATCCGGAGAGAGCCAAGATGCCTTATGAATGTCCAAATGACGGAAACTTGTACTACGCACCACCATGTTATGCGCTGCTGCGAAGCCTACTAGCCTGAGACCATTGCTCGAAGTGGTCTCATGCAGACTATATCGCCCCACGGTGGGAAGGTATCTTTCCCGCCCAACCTTGGTATTAAAGTCTCCGAGGAGGATTTTAATGTCATGGGATGGGCAGCGGCCGTATGCTCGGTCGAGCTCCGCATAAAAGTTATCCTTGGCGACATCGTCTTTTTCCTCGGTGGGGGCATGCACGCATATCAGAGTGATGTTAAAGAATTTGGCTGTAACCCGGATTGTTGCTACTCTCTCATTTATCGGAATAAAACGAGAGACCCGGCGCCTCAATCGAGAGCCTACAACAAATCCACAACCAAATTCATGCCGGTCTGGATGGCATATGTCAAGTCCTTCTTCTTCACGCAACCTTGTCCTATCCATCGCATTTCCTGGATGGCAGTGATGTCAGCCCTACATTTATTGAGGGTATCCGCTAGTTGTTGAGCAGCACCCGGTCTGTACAATGTTCGCACATTCCAGGTGCATACTCTCAAATCATTGTCCTTTGTTCGGTTCTTATGGTCGTTATCTTTAGTCCGGTGTCTATCCGAGGCTTCTCTTTCCTTCACTGAATTTTTAGTTTTAACGTGGGTGGATTTCAAGTCCTACGCCACAACCTAGTTTGAAGAGCCAGGACTCCCGCCGCGCACTTTGGTATGCCGCACAACGGATGTTGAGCAACATTCCAGGGAGAACCACGTGGAGGTAGTGCGTCGACTTGAAGAAAGCAGTATAAGGATCGCGCTGGCATTCGCCAAGTTGAATGCGATCAGCAACTTTACCTTATATGCGTACCCCCAGTCTACCCCAAAATCTACAAAATCACATAATTCTATAATTAAGAAATCGAAAAAATTGGAAAATTTTAGGATTTGTTTAATTACAAATATCGAGACAAATGCAAAAATTCCAAAAATTCAAAAATCGACAAAAATTTAAAATTTCAAAAAATTTTCGAAATTTGATAATAAAAAGAAAATTTTTTAAAAGTGGTAAAAACTGTAAAATCGACAAAATCACAAAGCTCTCTAAATTAAGAAATCGACAAAACTGGAAAATTGTAAAATTTGTTCAATTAAAAATATCAAGGAAAATTCAGAAATTCCCAAAATTAAAAAATCGACAAAAATTTTAAATTTCGAAAAATTTCCGAAATTCGATAAAAAAAAGTAAATTTCTTCAAAATAGTAAAAACTGTAAAATCGACAAATTCACAAACTTCTTTAAAAAAATAAATCGAAAAAATTGAAAAATTTTAAGATTTGTTGAATTAAAAATATCGAAAAATGTGCAAAAATTCTCAAAATTAAAAAATCGACAAAAATTTAAAATTTCGAAAAATTTCCGAAGTTCGATAAAAAAAAGTTAATTTCTTCAAAATAGTAAAAACAGTAAAATCGACAAATTCACAAACTTCTTTAAAAAAATAAATCGACAAAATTGGAAAAATTGTTTAATTACAAATATCGAGGCAAATGCAAAAATTCCCAAAATTCAAAAATCGACAAAAATTTCAAATTTCGAAAAATTTTCGAATTTTTATAATAAAAAATAAAAATTTTTTTAAAATAGTAAAAATTTTATAATCTACAAAATCACATAATTTTATAATTAAGAAATCGAAAAAATTGGAAAATTGTAAAATTTGTTGAATTAAAAATATCGAGAAAAATTCAAAAATTCAAAAATCGACATAAATTCAAAATTTCGAAAAATTTCCGATATTGTATAATAAAAATAAAAATTTTTAAAATAGTAAAAACTGTAAAATCTACAAAATCACATAATTCTATTATTAACAAATCGAAAAAATTGGAAAATTTTAAGATTTGTTGAATTCAAAATATCGAAAAAAATGCAAAAATTCCAAAAACTGTAAAATCGACAAAATCACAAAGCTCTCTATATTAAGAAATCTACAAAACTGGAAAATTGTAAAATTTGTTGAATTAAAAATATCAAGGAAAATTCAGAAATTCCCAAAATTAAAAAATCGACAAAAATTTAAAATTATGAAAAATTTCCGAAATTCGATAAAAAAGTAAATTTCTTCAAAATGGTAAAAACTTTTAAAATCGAAAAATTCACAAACTTCTTTAAAAAAATAAATCGACAAAATTGGAAAATTTAAGATTTGTTTAATTACAAATATCGAGACAAATGCAAAGAACCCCGAAATTCAAAAATCGACAAAAATTTAAAATTTTGAAAAATTTTCGAAATTTGATAATAAAAAGAAAATTTTTTAAAAGTAGTAAAAACTGTAAAATCGACAAAATCACAAAGATCTCTAAATTAACAAATCTTCAAAATGGGCAAATTGTGAAATTTGTTGAATTAAAAATATCGAGAAAAATGCAAAACTTCCCAAAATTAAAAAATCGACAAAAATTTTAAGTTTCGAACAATTTCCAAAATTTGATAAAAAAGAAATATTTTTAAAAATAGGTAATACTGTATAATCGACAAAATCACAAAGCTCTCTAAATTATGAAATCGACAAAACTGCAAAATTGTAAAACTTGATGAATTAAAAATATCAAGGAAAATTCAAAAATTCCCAAAATTCAAAAATCGACAAAAATTTAAAATTAGGAAAAATTCCAAAATTTGATAAAAAAAAAGAAGAAAAGAAAAGAAGTTCTTTAAATAAAGAAATCGACAAAATTGGAAAATTTTAAATATCGAGAAATGCAAAAATTTCTGAAATTGAAAAATTTACAAAAATTAAAAATTTTGCAAAATTTCCAAAATTCGAAAAACAATTTTTTTTTTCAAATTGTAAAAAGTGTAAAAACTGTAAAATCGCCAATATCTCTAAATTAAAAAATCGACAAAATTGGAAAATTTTAAAATCTGTTGAAATTCAAAAATCGAGAAATACGCAAAAATTTCCAAAATTCAAAAATCGACATAAATTAAGAATTTCGAAAAATTTCCGAAATTTAAAAAAATAAGAAAAATTTTTCAAAATAGTAAAAACTGTAAAATCGACAAAATCACAAAGCTCTCTAAATTAAGAAGTCAACAAAATTGGAAAATTGTAAAATTTGTTGAATTAAAAATATCGAGAAAAATGCAAAAATTCCCAAAAATTCAAAAATCGACAAAAATTTCAAATCTCGAAAAATAACCGAAATTCGATAAAAAAAAGCAGATTTTTCAAAAAAAGTAAAAACTGTAAAATCGGCAAAATCACAAAGCTCTCTAAATTAAGATGTCAACAAAATTGGAAAACTGTAAAATTCGTTGAATTAAAAATATCAAGGAAAATTCAAAAATTCCCAAAATTTTATAAAATTCAACAAATTTGGAAAATTGTAAAATTTGTGGAATTAAAAATATCGAGTAAAATGCAAAAGTTCCTAAAAATTCAAAAATCGACATATATTAAAAATTTCGAAAAATTTCCGAAATTGTATAATAAAAATAAATTTTTTTTTTTAAATATTAAAAACTGTAAAATCTACAAAATTACATAATTTTATAATTAAGAAATCGAAAAAATTGGAAAATTTTAAGATTTGTTGAATTAAAAATATCGAAAAAAATGCAAAAATTCCAAAAATTTAAAAATCGACAAAAATTTAAAATTTCGAAAAATTTCCGGAGTTCAATAAAAAAAGTAAATAAAATAGTAAAAACTGTTAAATCGACAAATTCACAAACTTCTTTAAAAAAATAAATCGACAAATTTAGAAAATTTTAAAATTTGTTTAAATACAAATATCGAGACAAATGCAAAAATCCCCGAAATTCAAAAATCGACAAAAATTTTAAATTTCGAAAAATTTCCGAAATTTGATAAAAGGGAAATATTTTTAAAATAGTAAATACTGTATAATCGACAAAATCACAAAGCTCTCTTAATTATGAAATCGACAAAACTGGAAAATTGTAAAACTTGATGAGTTAAAAATATCAAGGAAAGTTCAAAATTTGCCAAAATTCAAAAATCGACAAAAATTTAAAATTTGGAAAAATTCCTAAATTTGATAAAAAAAAAAGAAGAAAAGACAAGAAGTTCTTTAAATAAAGAAATGGACAAAATTGGAAAATTTTAAATATCGAGAAAATGCCAAAATTTCTGAAATTGAAAAATTTACAAAAATTAAAAATTTCAGAAAATTGCCAAAATTTAGAAAAAAACAATTTTTTTTTTCAAAATAGTAAAAAATGTAAAATCAACTAAATCGCAAAGTTCTCTAAATTAAGAAATCGTCAAAATTGGAAAATTGAAAAACTTTTTAAAAAAAAAATATCAAGAAAAAAGCAAAAATTTTTCCAAAATTCAAAAATCGACCAATATTTTAAATTTCAGAAAATTTCCAAAATTCGAAAAACAATTTTTTTTTTTAAATTGTAAAAGTGTAAAAACTGTAAAATAGCCAATTTATCTAAATTAGGAAATCGACAAAATTGGAAAATTGTAAGATCTGTTGAAATTCAAAAATCGAGAAATACGCGAAAATTCCCAAAACTCAAAAATCGACATAAAATATAAATTTCGAAAAATTTCCGAAATTTAAAAAAAAAGAAAATTTTTTCAAAATAGTAAAAACTGTTAAGTCAAATCAAAACAATCAAATCAAAATCACAAAGCTCTCTAAATTAAGAAGTCAACAAAATTGGAAAATTGTAAAATTTGTTGAAAAAAAAATCGAGAAAAGTGCGAAAATTCCCAAAAATTCAAAAATCGACATAAATTAAAAATTTCGAAAAATTTCCGAAATTTTATAATAAAAATACAATTTTTTAAAATAGTAAAAACTGTAAAATCTACAAAATCACATAATTCTATAATTGGAAAATTTTAACATTTGTTGAATTAAAAATATCGAAAAAAATGCAAAAATTCCAAAAATTCAAAAATCGACAAAATTTAAAAATTTCGAAAAATTTCCGAAATTCGATAAAAAAAGTAAATTTCTTCAAAATAGTAAAAACTGTAAAATAGACAAAATCACAAAGCTCTCTAAATTAAGAGATCAATAAAATTGGATAATTGTAAAATTTGTTGAACTAAAAATATCAAGAAAAATGCAAAAATTCTAAAAAAAATCAAAAATCGTCAAAAAATTTAATGTTTCGACAAATTTCCGAAATTTAAAAAAAAAAAAAATTTTTCCAAAATAACAAAAACTGTAAAATCGACAAATTCACAAACTTCTTTAAAAAATATATCGACAAAATTGGAAAATTGTAAAATTTGTTGAATTAAAAATATCGAGAAAAATGCAAAAATTCAAAAATCGACAAAAAATTTAAAATTTCGAAAAATTTCCGAAATTAAAAAAAAAAAAAAAATGTTTTCCAAAATAACAAAAACTGTAAAATCGACAAAATCATAAACTTCTTTAAATAAAGAAATCGACAAAATTGGAAAACTGTAAAATTTGTTGAATTAAAAATATGTAGAAAAATGAAAAAATTCCCATAAATTCGAAAATCGACAACAAAATGTAAAATTTTGGAAAATTTCCGAAATTTGATAAAAAAAAATTTTTTTCAAAATAGTAAAAACCGTAAAATCGACAAAATCACAAAGCTTTCTAAAACAAAAAGTCAACAAAATTGGAAAATTGGAAAATTTGTTGAATTAAAAATATCAAGGAAAATTCAAAAATTCCCAAAATTCAAAAATCGACATAAATTATAAATTTCGAAAAATTTCCGAAATTTAAAAAAATAAGAAAATTTTTTCAAAATAGTAAAAACTATAAAATCGACAAAATCACAAAGCTCTCTTATTTAAGAAGTCAACAAAATTGGAAAATTGTAAAATTTGTTGAATTAAAAATATCGAGAAATATACAAAAATTCCCAAAAATTCAAAAATCGACATTAATTAAAAATTTCGAAAAATTTCCGAAATTTTATAATAAAAATAAAATTTTTTAAAATAGTAAAAACTGTAAAATCTACAAAATCACATTATTCTATAATTAAGAAATCGAAAAAATTTGAAAATTTTAACATTTGTTGAATTAAAAATATCGAAAAATAAACAAAAATTCCCAAAAATCAAAAATCGACAAAAATTTAAAATTTCGAAAAATTTCCAAAACTCGATAAAAAAGAAAAAATTTTCATAATAGTAAAAACTGTAAAATCGACAAAATCATAAAGCTCTCTAAATTAAGAAATCTACAAAACTGGAAAATTGTAAAACTTGATGAATTAAAAATATCAAGGAAAATTTAAAATTTCACAAAATTCAAAAATCGACAAAAAATTTAAAATTTTGAAAAATTCCAAAATTTGATAAAAAAACAAGTGAGAAAGCAACAGTCGAGAGTGCTCGACCGTATGATACCCGCATCCCATTTCGAGAGAAAAAAAAAATTTTAATGGTATTTTAACAACAAATATACCAAAAATATAGTGAATTTTGTGTTTTGTTTGTAAATATTTGAAAATAACGGTTAAAAATTCACAACACCGACATGGTCACACTGTCAACTAAATAAACAAAGCGCGAGCAGCTGCAAGTGAATTTTGCATATAAAATTGATTCAATAATAACTTCCTTGTTTTTCACTCGATCTCAACCAAATTCACAGGAATCATTGAGAATATAATTATTATTATGCATACCACAATTCAATGCTCTAGGTCTATTATTGCGGCTTTTACAGTTTTTGGGGGCGGAAAGGGGCGTGGCAAAAATCTAAAACAAACTTGATCTGCGTAAGACCTATACGAATACTGTCACCAAATTTGATATCTCTAGGTCATTCACACACTTAATACGTCCATATGCACTGGGCACAAAAATTTTGATAAATAGTTTCACGAATAACTTTTGTTCTACTTCTCCGATTTGTACCAAAATTACAGGGTATATTAAGAGTGTCAAGCGCAAATGGGTTACCAAATTACACATCATTACACAAAGAACTTTTGGAGTTATACGCGATTTATTAAAAAAAAACTTGACTTTTTCTAGATTAATGCTTATTGTGGGCGAAGGGGGCGTGGCATCCAACTTTTGAAATAAACTTGATCTGCGTAGGGTATGAAGGAAACTTTTTGCCAAATTTGGTGTCTCTATGTCTTATAGTCTCTGAGATCCAGGTGTTCATACGGACAGACAGACGGACAGACGGACATGGCTATATCGTCTCGGCTGTTGACGCTGATCAAGACTATATATATACTTTATGGGGTCGGAGATGCCTCCTTCTGCCTGTTACATACATTTTCTGTTGGCACTAAGTTATAATACCCTTCTACCCTATGGGTAGCGGGTTTAAAAATAAAAATTTTTTTAAAATGGTAAAAACTTTATAATCTACAAAATCACATAATTCTATAATTAAGAAATCGAAAAAATTGGAAAATTGTAAAATTTGTTGAATTAAAAATATCAAGGAAAATTCAAAAATTCCCAAAATTAAAAAATCGACAAAAATTAAAAATTTTGAAAAATTTCCGAAATTTGGTAAAAAAAGTAAAAATTTTCAAAATAATAATAACTGTAAAACCGACAAAATCACAAAGCTCTCTAAATTAAGAAGTCAACAAATTTATAAAATTGTAAAATATGTTGAATTAAAAATATCAAGAAAAATTCAAAAATTCCCAAAATTCAAAAATCGATAAAAAATTTATAATTTTGAAAAATTTCCGAAATTTTATAAAAAAATTTTTTTTTCAAAATAGTAAAAACTGTAAAATCGACAAAATAACAAAGCTCTCTAAATGAAGAAGTCAACAAAATTGGAAAATTGTAAAATTTGTTGAATTAAAAATATCGAGAAAAATTCAAAAATTCCGAAAAATTCAAAAATCGACAAAAATTTTAAATTTTGAAAAATTTACGAAATTCGATAAAAAAAGTAAATTTCTTCAAAATAGTAAAAACTATAAAATCGACAAATTCACGAAGCTCTCTTAATAAAAAAGTCAACAAAATTGGAAAATTGTAACATTTGTTGAATAAAAAATATCGAGAAAAATGCAAAAATTCCAAAAATTAAAAAATCGACAAAAATTTCAAATTTTGAAAAATTTCCGAAATTCGATAAAAAAAGAAAAAATTTTCATAATAGTAAAAACTGTAAAATCGAAAAAATCACAAAGCTCTCTAAATTAAGAAATCGATAAAATTGGAAAATTTTAGGATCTGTTGAAATTCAAAAATCGAGATATACGCGAAAATTCCCAAAATTCAAAAATCGACATAAATTATAAATTTCGAAAAATTTCCGAAATTTAAAAAAATTCGAAAATTTTTTCAAAATAGTAAAAACTTTATAATCTACAAAATCACATAATTATATTATAAAGAAATCGAAAAAATTGAAAAAATTTTAAAATTTGTTGAATTAAAAATATCGACAAAAATGCAAAAATTCCCAAAAATTCAAAAATCGACAAAAATTTCAAATTTTAAAAATTTTCCGAAATTCGATAAAAAAGAAAATTTTTTCAAAATAGTAAAAACTGTAAAATCGGCAAAATCACAAAGCTCTCTAAATTATGAAATCGACAAAACTGGAAAATTGTAAAAGTTGTTGAATTAAAAATATCGAGAAAATGCAAAAATTCCCAAAATTAAAAAATCGACAAAAATTTCCGAAATTCGATTAAAAAAGAAAAAATTTTCATAATAGTAAAAACTGTAAAATCGAAAAAATCACAAAGCTCTCTTAATTAAGAAATCGATAAAATTGGAAAATTGTAAAATTTGTTGAATTAAAAATATCAAGGAAAATTCAAAAATACCCAAAATTGAAAAATCGACAAAAATTTAAAATTTCGAAAAATTTCCGAAATTTAAAAAAATAAGAAAATTTTTTCAAAATAGTAAAAACTGCAAAATCTACAAAATCACATAATGCTATAATTAAGAAATCGAAAAAATTGGAAAATTTTAAGATTTGTTGAATTAAAAATATCGAAAAAAATGCAAAAATTCCAATAATTCAAAAATCGACAAAAATTTAAAATTTCGAAAAATTTACGAAATTCGATAAAAAAAGTAAATTTCTTCAAAATAGTAAAAACTATAAAATCGACAAATTCACAAAGCTCTCTTAATTAAGAAGTCAACAAAATTGTAAAATTGTAAAATTTGTTGAATTTAAAATATCGAGAAAAATGCAAAAATTCCCAAAATTAAAAAATCGACAAAAATTTCAAATTTTGAAAAATTTCCGAAATTCGATAAAAAAAGAAAAAATTTTCATAATAGTAAAAGCTGTAAAATCGAAAAAATCACAAAGCTCTCTAAATTAAGAAATCGATAAAATTGGAAAATTGTAAAATTTGTTGAATTAAAAATATCAAGGAAAATTCAAAAATACCCAAGATTGAAAAATCGACAAAAATTTAAAATTTCGAAAAATTTCCGAAATTTAAAAAAATAAGAAAATTTTTTCAAAATAGTAAAATCTGCAAAATCTACAAAATCACATAATGCTATAATTAAGAAATCGAAAAAATTGGAAAATTTTAAGATTTGTTGAATTAAAAATATCGAAAAAAATGCAAAAATTCCAATAATTCAAAAATCGACAAAAATTTAAAATTTCGAAAAATTTACGAAATTCGATAAAAAAAGTAAATTTCTTCAAAATAGTAAAAACTATAAAATCGACAAATTCACGAAGCTCTCTTAATAAAAAAGTCAACAAAATTGGAAAATTGTAACATTTGTTGAATAAAAAATATCGAAAAAAAATGCAAAAATTCCAAAAATTCAAAAATCGACAAGAATTTAAAATTTCGAAAAATTTACGAAAATTGATAAAAAAAAAGCAAATTTCTTCAAAATAGTAAAAACTGTAAAATCGAAAAATTCACAAGCTTCTTTAAAAAAATAAATCGACAAAATTGGAAAATTGTAAAATTTGTTTAATTACAAATATCAAGACAAATGCAAAAATTCCCGAAATTCAAAAATCGACAAAAATTTTAAATTTCGAAAAATTTCCGAAATTTGACAAAATACGATAAGTTTTTAAAAAAAATTAATACTGTATAATCGACAAAATCACAAAGCTCTCTAAATTATGAAATCGACAAAACTGGTAAATTAAAAAACTTGATGAATTAAAAATATCAAGGAAAATTTAAAATTTCACAAAATTCAAAAATCAACAAAAATTTAAAATTTGTAAAAATTCCAAAATTTGATAAAAAAAAAGAAGAAAAGAAAAAAAGTTCTTTAAATAAAGAAATCGACAAAATTTGAAAATTTTAAATATCGAGAAATTTGCAAAAATTTCTGAAATTGAAAAATTTACAAAAATTAAAAATTTTGGAAAATTGCCAAAATTTAGAAAAAAACAATTTTTTTTTTCAAAATGGTAAAAACTGTAAAATCGACTAAATCACAAAGGTCTCTAAGTTAAGAAATCGTCAAAAGTGGAAAATTGAAAAATTTGTTGAAAAAAAAATATCAAGAAAAAAGCAAAAATTTTTCCAAAATTCAAAAATCGATCAAAATTTTAAATTTCAGAAAAATTCCAAAATTCGAAACACAATTTTTTTTTAAATTGTAAAAAGTGTAAAAACTGTAAAATAGCCAATTTATCTAAATTAGGAAATCGACAAAATTGGAAAATTGTAAGATCTGTTGAAATTCAAAAATCGAGAAATACGCGAAAATTCCCAACACTCAAAAATCGACATAAATTATAAATTTCGAAAAATTTCCGAAATTTAAAATTATAAGAAACTTTTTCAAAATAGTAAAAACTGTTAAGTAAAATCAAAACAATCAAATCAAAATCACAAAGCTCTCTAAATTAAGAAGTCAGCAAAATTGGAAAATTGTAAAATTTGTTGAAAAAAATATCGAGAAAAATGCAAAAATTCCCAAAAATTCAAAAATCGACACAAATTAAAAATTTCGAAAAATTTCCGAAATGAAATAAAAAAAATGTAAATTTCTTTAAAATAGTAAAAACTGTTAAATCGACAAATTCCAGAACTCCTTTAATAAAATAAATCGACAAAATTGGAAAATTTTAAAATTTGTTTAATTTCAAATATCGAGACAAATACAAAAATCCCCGAAATTCAAAAATCGACAAAAATATAAAATTTTGAAAAATTTTCGAAGTTTGATAATAAAAAGAAAATTTTTTGAAAGTAGTAAAAACTGTAAAATCGACAAAATCACAAAGCTCTCTAAATTAGGCAAGCGACAAAACTGGAAAATTGTAAAATTTGTTGAATTAAAAATACCGAGAAATATGCAAAAATTCCCGAAGTTCAAAAATCGACAAAAATTTCAAATTTTGAAAAATTTCCGAAATTCGATAAAAAAAGAAAAAATTTTCATATTAGTAAAAACTGTAAAATCGACAAAAACACAAAGCTCTCTAAATTAAGAAATCTACAAAATTGGAAAATTGTAAAATTTGTTGAATTAAAAATATCAAGGAAAATTCAAAAATTCCCAAAATTTAAAAATTGACAAAAATTTAAA
This sequence comes from Drosophila formosana, assembly GCA_035045625.1. Taxonomy (NCBI): domain Eukaryota; kingdom Metazoa; phylum Arthropoda; class Insecta; order Diptera; family Drosophilidae; genus Drosophila; species Drosophila formosana. Next base: position 42,253 of record JAWNOW010000300.1, read on the forward strand.
ATTTTGAAAAATTTCCGAGGTTTGATAAAAAAGAAAATTTTTTAAAAATAGTTAATACTGTATAATCGACAAAATCACAAAGCTCTCTAAATTATGAAATCGACAAAACTAGAAAGTTGTAAAACTTGATGAATTAAAAATATCAAGGAAAATTCAAAATTTCCCAAAATTCAAAAATTGACAAAAATTTAAAATTTGGCAAAATTCCAAAATTTGATAAAAAAAAAGAAGAAAAGACAAGAAGTTCTTTAAATAATGAAATCGACAAAATTCAAAAATTTTAAATATCGAGAAAATGCAAAAATTTCTGATATTGAAAAATTTACAAAAATTAAAAATTTCGGAAAATTGCCAAAATTTAGAAAAAACACAATTTTTTTTTCAAAAGAGTAAAAAATGTAAAATCAACTAAATCGTAAAGTTCTCTAAGAAATCGTTAAAATTGGAAAATTTAAAAACTTTTTAAAAAAAAATATCAAGAAAAAAGCAAAAATTTTTCCAAAATTCAAAAATCGACCAAAATTTTAAATTTCAGAAAATTTCCAAAATTCGAAAAACAATTTTTTATTTTTAATTGTAAAAAGTGTAAAAACTGTAAAATCGCCAATTTCTCTAAATTAGGAAATCGACAAAATTGAAAAAATGTAAAATTTGTGGAATTAAAAATATCGAGTAAAATGCAAAAGTTCCCAAAAATTCAAAAATCGACATATATTAAAAATTTCGAAAAATTTCCGAAATTTTATAATGAAAATAAAATTTTTTAAAATAGTAAAAACTGTAAAATCTACAAAATTACATAATTCTATAATTAAGAAATCGAAAAATTGGAAAATTTTAACATTTGTTGAATTAAAAATATCGAAAAAAAAACAAAAATTCCCAAAATTCAAAAATCGACAAAAATTTAAAATTTCGAAAAATTTCGAACATTCGATAAAAAGGAAAATTCTTCAAAATAGTAAAAACTGTAAAATCGACAAATTCACAAACTTCTTTAAAAAAATAAATCGACAAAATTGGAAAATTGTAAAATTTGTTTAATTACAAATATTAAGACAAATGCAAAAATTCCCGAAATTCAAAAATCGACAAAAATTAAAAATTTTGAAAAATTTTTTAAATTTGATAATAAAAGGAAAATTATTTAGAAATAGTAAAAACTAAAAAATCTACGAAACCACAAAATTCTCTAAATTAAGAAATTTACAAAATTGGAAAATTGTAAATATTGTTGAATTAAAAATATCGAGAAAAATGCAAAATTCCCAAAAATTCAAAAATCGACAAAAATTTCGAATCTCGAAAAATTTTCGAAATTCGATAAAAAAGAAAAAATTTTCAAAATAGTAAAAACTGTAAAATCGCCAAAATCACAAAGCTCTCCAAATAATGAAATCAACAAAACTGAAAAATTGTAAAATTTGTTGAATTAAAAATATCAAGGAAAATTCAAAAATTCCCAAAATTCAAAAATCGACAAAAAATTTATAATTTTGAAAACTTTCCGAAATTTTATAAAAAAAAATGTTTTCAAAATAGTAAAAACTGTAAAATCAACAAAATCACAAGACTCTCTAAATTAAGAAGTCAACAAAATTGGAAAATTGTAAAATTTGTGGAATTAAAAATATCGAGTAATATGCAAAAGTTCCCAAAAATTAAATAGTATTCAAACATTTTAAATTTAGAAAAATTTCCGAAAATCGATAAAAAAAAAAAAATTTTTTCAAAATAGTAAAAACTGTAAAATCGACAAAATCACAAAAGTCTCTAAATTAAGAAATCGATAAAATTGTAAAATTGTAAAATTTGTTAATTAAAAATATCAAGGAAAATTCAAAAATTCCCAAAATTCAAAAATCGACAAAAATTTCAAATTTTGAAAAATTTTCGAAATTCGATAAAAAAAGATAAAAAATTCTTAATAGTAAAAACTGTAAAATCGACAAAATCACAAAGCTCTCTAAATAATGAAATCAACAAAACTGAAAAATTGTAAAATTTGTTGAATTAAAAATATCAAGGAAAATTCAAAAATTCCCAAAATTCAAAAATCGACAAAAAATTTATAATTTTGAAAACTTTCCGAAATTTTATAAAAAAAAATGTTTTCAAAATAGTAAAAACTGTAAAATCAACAAAATCACAAAGCTCTCTAAATAAAGAAGTCAACAAAATTGGAAAATTGTAAAATTTGTGGAATTAAAAATATCGAGTAATATGCAAAAGTTCCCAAAAATTAAATAGTATTCAAACATTTTAAATTTAGAAAAATTTCCGAAAATCGATAAAAAAAAAAAATTTTTTCAAAATAGTAAAAACTGTAAAATCGACAAAATCACAAAGCTCTCTAAATTAGGAAATCGACAAAACTGGAAAATTGAAAAATTTGTTGAATTAAAAATACCGAGAAATATGCAAAAATTCCCGAAATTCAAAAATCGACAAAAATTTCAAATTTTGAAAAATTTCCGAAATTTGATAAAAAAAGAAAAAATTTTCATATTAGTAAAAACTGTAAAATCGACAAAAACACAAAGCTCTCTAAATTAAGAAATCTACAAAATTGGAAAATTGTAAAATTTGTTGAATTAAAAATATCAAGGAAAATTCAAAAATTCCCAAAATTTAAAAATCGACAAAAATTTAAAATTTCGAAAAATTTCCGAGGTTTGATAAAAAAGAAAATTTTTTAAAAGTAGTTAATACTGTATAATAGACAAAATCACAAAGCTCTCTAAATTATGAAATCGACAAAACTCAAAAAGTTGTAAAACTTGATGAATTAAAAATATCAAGAAAAATTCAAAATTTCCCAAAATTCAAAAATCGACAAAAATTTAAAATTTGGAAAAATTCCAAAATTTGATAAAAAAAAAAAGAAGAAAAGACAAGAAGTTCTTTAAATAATGAAATCGACAAAATTCAAAAATTTTAAATATCGAGAAAATGCAAAAATTTCTGATATTGAAAAATTTACAAAAATTAAAAATTTCGGAAAATTGCCAAAATTTAGAAAAAAACAATTTTTTTTTCAAAAGAGTAAAAAATGTAAAATCAACTAAATCGTAAAGTTCTCTAAATTAATAAATCGTTAAAATTGGAAAATTTAAAAATTTGTTGAAAAAAAAATATCAAGAAAAAAGCAAAAATTTTTCCAAAATTCAAAAATCGACCAAAATTTTAAATTTCAGAAAATTTCCAAAATTCGAAAAACAATTTTTTATTTTTAATTGTAAAAAGTGTAAAAACTGTAAAATAGCCAATTTATCTAAATTAGGAAATCGACAAAATTGGAAAATTGTAAGATCTGTTGAAATTCAAAAATCGAGAAATACGCGAAAATTCCCAAAACTCAAAAATCGACATAAATTATAAATTTCGAAAAATTTCCGAAATTTAAAAATATAAGAAAATTTTTTTAAAATAGTAAAAACTTTATAATCTACAAAATCACATAATTCTATAATAAAGAAATCGAAAAATTTGGAAAATTTTAAAATTTGTTAGATTAAAAATATCGAGAAAAATGCAAAAATTCCCTAAAATTCAAAAATCGACAAAAATTTCAAATTTTAAAAAATTTCCGAAATTCGATAAAAAGAAAATTTTTTCAATATAGTAAAAACTGTAAAATCGGCAAAATCACAAATCTCTCTTAATTAAGAAATCGATAAAATTGGAAAATTGTAAAATTTGTTGAATTAAAAATATCAAGGAAAATTCAAAAATTCTCAAAATCAAAAATCTTCATAACTTATAAATTTCGAAAAAATTCCGAAATTTTATAATAAAAATAAAATTTTTTTAAAATAGTTAAAACTGTAAAATCCACAAAATCACATAATTCTATAATTAAGAAATCGAAAAAATTGAAAAATTTTAACATTTGTTGAACTAAAAATATCGAAAAAAAAACAAAAATTCCCAATATTCAAAAATCGACAAAAATTTAAAATTTCGAAAAATTTCCGAAATGCGATAAAAAAGTAAATTTCTTCAAAATAGTAAAAACTGTAAAATCGCCAAAATCACAAAGCTCTCTAAATAATGAAATCAACAAAACTGAAAAATTGTAAAATTTGTTGAATTAAAAATATCGAGAAAAATTCAAAAATTCCCAAAATTCAAAAATCGACAAAAATTTCAAATTTTGAAAAATTTCCGAAATTCGATAAAAAAAGAAAAAAATTTCTTAATAGTAAAAACTGTAAAATCGACAAAATCACAAAGTTCTCTTGATTAAGAAGTTAACAAAATTGGAAAATTGTAAAATATATTGAATTAAAAATATCAAGGAAAGTTCAAAAATTCCCAAAATTTAAAAATCGACAAAAAATTTATAATTTTCAAAAATTTCCTAACTTTTATAAAAAAAAATTTTTTTGAAAATAGTAAAAACTGTAAAATCGACAAAATCATAAAGCTCTTTAATTAAGAAGTCAACAAAATTGGAAAATTGTAAAATTTGTTAGTTAAAAATATTTAGGAAAATTACAAAAATTCCCAAAATTCAAAAATCGACAAAAATTTCAAATTTTTTAAAATTTCCGAAATTCGATAATAAAAATTTTTTTTTCAAAATAGTGAAAACTGTAAAATCTACAAAATTACATAATTCTCTAAATTAAGAAATCTACAAAATTGGAAAATTGTAAAATTTGTTGAGTTAAAAATATTAAGGAAAATTCAAAAATTCCCAAAATTCAAAAATCGACAAAAATTTAAAATTTCGAAAAATTTCCGAAATGCGATAAAAAAAGTAAATTTCTTCAAAATAGTAAAAATTGTAAAATCGACAAATTCACAACTTCTTTAAAAAAATAAATCGACAAAATTGGAAAATTGTAAAATTTGTTTAGTTACAAATATCAAGACAAATGCAAAAATTCCCGAAATTCAAAAATCGACAAAAATTTTAAATTTCGGAAAATTTCCGAAATTTGACAAAATACGATAAGTTTTAAAAAAAAAAAATAATACTGTATAATCGACAAAATCACAAAACTCTCTAAATTATGAAATCGACAAAACTGGAAAATTAAAAAACTTGATGAATTAAAATTATCAAGGAAAATTTAAAATTTCACAAAATTAAAAAATCACCAAAAATTTAAAATTTGCAAAAATTCCAAAATTTGATAAAAAAAAAGAAGAAAAGAAAAAAAGTTCTTTAAATAAAGAAATCGACAAAATTTGAAAATTTTAAATATCGAGAAATTTGCAAAAATTTCTGAAATTGAAAAATTTACAAAAATTAAAAATTTTGGAAAACTGCCAAAATTTAGAAAAAAACAATTTTTTTTTTCAAAATAGTAAAAAGTGTAAAATCAACTAAATCGCAAAGTTCTCTAAATTAAAAAATCGTCAAAATTGGAAAACTTAAAAATTTGTAGAAAAAAAAATATCAAGAAAAATGCAAAAATTTTTCCAAAATTCAAAAATCGACCAATATTTTAAATTTCAGAAAATTTCCAAAATTCGAAAAACAATTTTTTTTTTTAAATTGTAAAAAGTGTAAAAACTGTAAAATAGCCAATTTATCTAAATTAGGAAATCGACAAAATTGGAAAATTGTAAGATCTGTTGAAATTCAAAAATCGAGAAATACGCGAAAATTCCCAAAACTCAAAAATCGACATAAATTATAAATTTCGAAAAATTTCCGAAATTTAAGAAAATAAGAAAATTTTTTCAAAATAGTAAAAACTGCAAAATCTACAAAATCACATAATGCTATAATTAAGAAATCGAAAAAATTGGAAAATTTTAAGATTTGTTGAATTAAAAATATCGAAAAAATGCAAAAATTCCAATAATTCAAAAATCGACAAAAATTTAAAATTTCGAAAAATTTACGAAATTCGATAAAAAAAGTAAATTTCTTCAAAATAGTAAAAACTGTAAAATCGACAAATTCACAAAGCTCTCTTAATAAAGAAGTTAACAAAATTGGAAAATTGTAACATTTGTTGAATAAAAAATATCGAAAAAAATGCAAAAATTCCAAAAATTCAAAAATCGACAAAAATTTAAAATTTCGAAAAATTTACGAAATTCGATAAAAAAAAGTAAATTTCTTCAAAATAGTAAAAACTGTAAAATCGACAAATTCACAAACTTCTTTAAAAAAATAAATCGACAAAATTGGAAAATTGTAAAATTTGTTTAATTACAAATATCAAGACAAATGCAAAAATTCCCGAAATTCAAAAATCGACAAAAATTTTAAATTTCGAAAAATTTCCGAAATTTGACAAAATACGATAAGTTTTTTAAAAAAATTAATACTGTATAATCGACAAAATCACAAAACTCTCTAAATTATGAAATCGACAAAACTGGAAAATTAAAAAACTTGATGAATTAAAATTATCAAGGAAAATTTAAAATTTCACAAAATTCAAAAATCAACAAAAATTTAAAATTTGTAAAAATTCCAAAATTTGATAAAAAAAAAGAAGAAAAGAAAAAAAGTTCTTTAAATAAAGAAATCGACAAAATTTGAAAATTTTAAATATCGAGAAATTTGCAAAAATTTCTGAAATTGAAAAATTTACAAAAATTAAAAATTTTGGAAAATTGCCAAAATTTAGAAAAAAACAATTTTTTTTTTCAAAATGGTAAAAACTGTAAAATCGACAAAATCACAAAGGTCTCTAAGTTAAGAAATCGTCAAAAGTGGAAAATTGAAAAATTTGTTGAAAAAAAAATATCAAGAAAAAAGCAAAAATTTTTCCAAAATTCAAAAATCGATCAAAATTTTAAATTTCAGAAAAATTCCAAAATTCGAAACACAATTTTTTTTTAAATTGTAAAAAGTGTAAAATCTGTAAAATAGCCAATTTATCTAAATTAGGAAATCGACAAAATTGGAAAATTGTAAGATCTGTTGAAATTCAAAAATCGAGAAATACGCGAAAATTCCCAACACTCAAAAATCGACATAAATTATAAATTTCGAAAAATTTCCGAAATTTAAAATTATAAGAAACTTTTTCAAAATAGTAAAAACTGTTAAGTAAAATCAAAACAATCAAATCAAAATCACAAAGCTCTCTAAATTAAGAAGTCAGCAAAATTGGAAAATTGTAAAATTTGTTGAAAAAAATATCGAGAAAAATGCAAAAATTCCCAAAAATTCAAAAATCGACACAAATTAAAAATTTCGAAAAATTTCCGAAATGAAATAAAAAAAATGTAAATTTCTTTAAAATAGTAAAAACTGTTAAATCGACAAATTCCAGAACTCCTTTAATAAAATAAATCGACAAAATTGGAAAATTTTAAAATTTGTTTAATTTCAAATATCGAGACAAATACAAAAATCCCCGAAATTCAAAAATCGACAAAAATATAAAATTTTGAAAAATTTTCGAAGTTTGATAATAAAAAGAAAATTTTTTGAAAGTAGTAAAAACTGTAAAATCGACAAAATCACAAAGCTCTCTAAATTAGGCAAGCGACAAAACTGGAAAATTGTAAAATTTGTTGAATTAAAAATACCGAGAAATATGCAAAAATTCCCGAAGTTCAAAAATCGACAAAAATTTCAAATTTTGAAAAATTTCCGAAATTCGATAAAAAAAGAAAAAATTTTCATATTAGTAAAAACTGTAAAATCGACAAAAACACAAAGCTCTCTAAATTAGGAAATCTACAAAATTGGAAAATTGTAAAATTTGTTGAATTAAAAATATCAAGGAAAATTCAAAAATTCCCAAAATTTAAAAATTGACAAAAATTTAAAATTTTGAAAAATTTCCGAGGTTTGATAAAAAAGAAAATTTTTTAAAAATAGTTAATACTGTATAATCGACAAAATCACAAAGCTCTCTAAATTATGAAATCGACAAAACTAGAAAGTTGTAAAACTTGATGAATTAAAAATATCAAGGAAAATTCAAAATTTCCCAAAATTCAAAAATTGACAAAAATTTAAAATTTGGCAAAATTCCAAAATTTGATAAAAAAAAAGAAGAAAAGACAAGAAGTTCTTTAAATAATGAAATCGACAAAATTCAAAAATTTTAAATATCGAGAAAATGCAAAAATTTCTGATATTGAAAAATTTACAAAAATTAAAAATTTCGGAAAATTGCCAAAATTTAGAAAAAACACAATTTTTTTTTCAAAAGAGTAAAAAATGTAAAATCAACTAAATCGTAAAGTTCTCTAAGAAATCGTTAAAATTGGAAAATTTAAAAACTTTTTAAAAAAAAAATATCAAGAAAAAAGCAAAAATTTTTCCAAAATTCAAAAATCGACCAAAATTTTAAATTTCAGAAAATTTCCAAAATTCGAAAAACAATTTTTTATTTTTAATTGTAAAAAGTGTAAAAACTGTAAAATCGCCAATTTCTCTAAATTAGGAAATCGACAAAATTGAAAAAATGTAAAATTTGTGGAATTAAAAATATCGAGTAAAATGCAAAAGTTCCCAAAAATTCAAAAATCGACATATATTAAAAATTTCGAAAAATTTCCGAAATTTTATAATGAAAATAAAATTTTTTAAAATAGTAAAAACTGTAAAATCTACAAAATTACATAATTCTATAATTAAGAAATCGAAAAATTGGAAAATTTTAACATTTGTTGAATTAAAAATATCGAAAAAAAAACAAAAATTCCCAAAATTCAAAAATCGACAAAAATTTAAAATTTCGAAAAATTTCGAACATTCGATAAAAAGGAAAATTCTTCAAAATAGTAAAAACTGTAAAATCGACAAATTCACAAACTTCTTTAAAAAAATAAATCGACAAAATTGGAAAATTGTAAAATTTGTTTAATTACAAATATTAAGACAAATGCAAAAATTCCCAAAATTCAAAAATCGACAAAAATTAAAAATTTTGAAAAATTTTTTAAATTTGATAATAAAAGGAAAATTATTTAGAAATAGTAAAAACTAAAAAATCTACGAAACCACAAAATTCTCTAAATTAAGAAATTTACAAAATTGGAAAATTGTAAATATTGTTGAATTAAAAATATCGAGAAAAATTCAAAATTCCCAAAAATTCAAAAATCGACAAAAATTTCGAATCTCGAAAAATTTTCGAAATTCGATAAAAAAGAAAAATTTTTCAAAATAGTAAAAACTGTAAAATCGCCAAAATCACAAAGCTCTCCAAATAATGAAATCAACAAAACTGAAAAATTGTAAAATTTGTTGAATTAAAAATATCAAGGAAAATTCAAAAATTCCCAAAATTCAAAAATCGACAAAAAATTTATAATTTTGAAAACTTTCCGAAATTTTATAAAAAAAAATGTTTTCAAAATAGTAAAAACTGTAAAATCAACAAAATCACAAAGCTCTCTAAATTAAGAAGTCAACAAAATTGGAAAATTGTAAAATTTGTGGAATTAAAAATATCGAGTAATATGCAAAAGTTCCCAAAAATTAAATAGTATTCAAACATTTTAAATTTAGAAAAATTTCCGAAAATCTATAAAAAAAAAAAATTTTTCAAAATAGTAAAAACTGTAAAATCGACAAAATCACAAAAGTCTCTAAATTAAGAAATCGATAAAATTGTAAAATTGTAAAATTTGTTAATTAAAAATATCAAGGAAAATTCAAAAATTCCCAAAATTCAAAAATCGACAAAAATTTCAAATTTTGAAAAATTTTCGAAATTCGATAAAAAAAGATAAAAAATTCTTAATAGTAAAAACTGTAAAATCGACAAAATCACAAAGCTCTCTAAATAATGAAATCAACAAAACTGAAAAATTGTAAAATTTGTTGAATTAAAAATATCAAGGAAAATTCAAAAATTCCCAAAATTCAAAAATCGACAAAAAATTTATAATTTTGAAAACGTTCCGAAATTTTATAAAAAAAAATGTTTTCAAAATAGTAAAAACTGTAAAATCAACAAAATCACAAAGCTCTCTAAATAAAGAAGTCAACAAAATTGGAAAATTGTAAAATTTGTGGAATTAAAAATATCGAGTAATATGCAAAAGTTCCCAAAAATTAAATAGTATTCAAACATTTTAAATTTAGAAAAATTTCCGAAAATCGATAAAAAAAAAAAATTTTTTCAAAATAGTAAAAACTGTAAAATCGACAAAATCACAAAGCTCTCTAAATTAGGAAATCGACAAAACTGGAAAATTGAAAAGTTTGTTGAATTAAAAATACCGAGAAATATGCAAAAATTCCCGAAATTCAAAAATCGACAAAAATTTCAAATTTTGAAAAATTTCCGAAATTTGATAAAAAAAGAAAAAATTTTCATATTAGTAAAAACTGTAAAATCGACAAAAACACAAAGCTCTCTAAATTAAGAAATCTACAAAATTGGAAAATTGTAAAATTTGTTGAATTAAAAATATCAAGGAAAATTCAAAAATTCCCAAAATTTAAAAATCGACAAAAATTTAAAATTTCGAAAAATTTCCGAGGTTTGATAAAAAAGAAAATTTTTTAAAAGTAGTTAATACTGTATAATAGACAAAATCACAAAGCTCTCTAAATTATGAAATCGACAAAACTCAAAAAGTTGTAAAACTTGATGAATTAAAAATATCAAGGAAAATTCAAAATTTCCCAAAATTCAAAAATCGACAAAAATTTAAAATTTGGAAAAATTCCAAAATTTGATAAAAAAAAAAGAAGAAAAGACAAGAAGTTCTTTAAATAATGAAATCGACAAAATTCAAAAATTTTAAATATCGAGAAAATGCAAAAATTTCTGATATTGAAAAATTTACAAAAATTAAAAATTTCGGAAAATTGCCAAAATTTAGAAAAAAACAATTTTTTTTTCAAAAGAGTAAAAAATGTAAAATCAACTAAATCGTAAAGTTCTCTAAATTAAGAAATCGTTAAAATTGGAAAATTTAAAAATTTGTTGAAAAAAAAATATCAAGAAAAAAGCAAAAATTTTTCCAAAATTCAAAAATCGACCAAAATTTTAAATTTCAGAAAATTTCCAAAATTCGAAAAACAATTTTTTATTTTTAATTGTAAAAAGTGTAAAAACTGTAAAATCGCCAATTTCTCCAAATTAGGAAATCGACAAAATTGAAAAAATGTAAGATCTGTTGAAATTCAAAAATCGAGAAATACGCGAAAATTCCCAAAATTCAAAAATCGACATAACTTATAAATTTCGAAAAATTTCCGAAATTTAAAAATATAAGAAAATTTTTTTAAGATAGTAAAAACTTTATAATCTACAAAATCACATAATTCTATAATAAAGAAATCGAAAAATTTGGAAAATTTTAAAATTTGTTAGATTAAAAATATCGAGAAAAATGCAAAAATTCCCTAAAATTCAAAAATCGACAAAAATTTCAAATTTTAAAAAATTTCCGAAATTCGATAAAAAGAAAATTTTTTCAATATAGTAAAAACTGTAAAATCGGCAAAATCACAAATCTCTCTAAATTAAGAAATCGATAAAATTGGAAAATTGTAAAATTTGTTGAATTAAAAATATCAAGGAAAATTCAAAAATTCTCAAAATCAAAAATCTTCATAACTTATAAATTTCGAAAAAATTCCGAAATTTTATAATAAAAATAAAATTTTTTTAAAATAGTTAAAACTGTAAAATCCACAAAATCACATAATTCTATAATTAAGAAATCGAAAAAATTGAAAAATTTTAACATTTGTTGAACTAAAAATATCGAAAAAAAAACAAAAATTCCCAATATTCAAAAATCGACAAAAATTTAAAATTTCGAAAAATTTCCGAAATGCGATAAAAAAGTAAATTTCTTCAAAATAGTAAAAACTGTAAAGTCGCCAAAATCACAAAGCTCTCTAAATAATGAAATCAACAAAACTGAAAAATTGTAAAATTTGTTGAATTAAAAATATCGAGAAAAATTCAAAAATTCCCAAAATTCAAAAATCGACAAAAATTTCAAATTTTGAAAAATTTCCGAAATTCGATAAAAAAAGAAAAAAATTTCTTAATAGTAAAAACTGTAAAATCGACAAAATCACAAAGTTCTCTTAATTAAGAAGTTAACAAAATTGGAAAATTGTAAAATATATTGAATTAAAAATATCAAGGAAAATTCAAAAATTCCCAAAATTTAAAAATCGACAAAAAATTTATAATTTTCAAAAATTTCCTAACTTTTATAAAAAAAAATTTTTTTGAAAATAGTAAAAACTGTAAAATCGACAAAATCATAAAGCTCTTTAATTAAGAAGTCAACAAAATTGGAAAATTGTAAAATTTGTTAGTTAAAAATATTAAGGAAAATTACAAAAATTCCCAAAATTCAAAAATCGACAAAAATTTCAAATTTTTTAAAATTTCCGAAATTCGATAATAAAAATTTTTTTTTCAAAATAGTGAAAACTGTAAAATCTACAAAATCACATAATTCTCTAAATTAAGAAATCTACAAAATTGGAAAATTGTAAAATTTGTTGAGTTAAAAATATTAAGGAAAATTCAAAAATTCCCAAAATTCAAAAATCGACAAAAATTTAAAATTTCGAAAAATTTCCGAAATGCGATAAAAAAAGTAAATTTCTTCAAAATAGTAAAAATTGTAAAATCGACAAATTCACAACTTCTTTAAAAAAAATAAATCGACAAAATTGGAAAATTGTAAAATTTGTTTAGTTACAAATATCAAGACAAATGCAAAAATTCCCGAAATTCAAAAATCGACAAAAATTTTAAATTTCGGAAAATTTCCGAAATTTGACAAAATACGATAAGTTTTAAAAAAAAAAAATAATACTGTATAATCGACAAAATCACAAAACTCTCTAAATTATGAAATCGACAAAACTGGAAAATTAAAAAACTTGATGAATTAAAATTATCAAGGAAAATTTAAAATTTCACAAAATTAAAAAATCACCAAAAATTTAAAATTTGCAAAAATTCCAAAATTTGATAAAAAAAAAGAAGAAAAAAAAAAGTTCTTTAAATAAAGAAATCGACAAAATTTGAAAATTTTAAATATCGAGAAATTTGCAAAAATTTCTGAAATTGAAAAATTTACAAAAATTAAAAATTTTGGAAAACTGCCAAAATTTAGAAAAAAACAATTTTTTTTTTAAAATGGTAAAAACTGTAAAATCGACAAAATCACAAAGGTCTCTAAATTAAGAAATCGTCAAAAGTGGAAAATTGAAAAATTTGTTGAAAAAAAAATATCAAGAAAAAAGCAAAAATTTTTCCAAAATTCAAAAATCGATCAAAATTTTAAATTTCAGAAAATTTCCAAAATTCGAAACACAATTTTTTTTTTAAATTGTAAAAAGTGTAAAAACTGTAAAATAGCCAATTTATCTAAATTAGGAAATCGACAAAATTGGAAAATTGTAAGATCTGTTGAAATTCAAAAATCGAGAAATACGCGAAAATTCCCAAAACTCAAAAATCGACATAAATTATAAATTTCGAAAAATTTCCTAAATTTAAAAAAATAAGAAACTTTTTCAAAATAGTAAAAACTGTTAAGTCAAATCAAAACAATCAAATCAAAATCACAAAGCTCTCTAAATTAAGAAGTCAACAAAATTGGAAAATTCTAAAATTTGTTGAAAAAAATATCGAGAAAAATGCAAAAATTCCCAAAAATTCAAAAATCGACACAAATTAAAAATTTCGAAAAATTTCCGAAATGAAATAAAAAAAAGTAAATTTCTTTAAAATAGTAAAAACTGTTAAATCGACAAATTCCAAAACTCCTTTAATAAAATAAATCGACAAAATTGGAAAATTTTAAAATTTGTTTAATTTCAAATATCGAGACAAATGCAAAAATCCCCGAAATTCAAAAATCGACAAAAATTAAAAATTTTGAAAAATTTTCGAAATTTGATAATAAAAAGAAAATTTTTTAAAAGTAGTAAAAACTGTAAAATCGACAAAATCACCAAGCTCTCTAAATTAGGAAATCGACAAAACTGGAAAATTGTAAAATTTGTTGAATTAAAAATACCGAGAAATATG
>JAWNOW010000306.1:0-10560 GCA_035045625.1 Drosophila formosana
TCAACAAATTTTTCCATTTTCCAATTTTGTCGATTTCTTAATAAAGAGCTTTGTGATTTTGTCGATTTTGCAGTTTTTACTATTTTGGAAAAAATTTTTTTTTTCTAAAATTTCGGAAATTTTTCGAAATTTTAAATTTATGTCGATTTTTTGAATTTTGGGAATTTTTGCATTTTTCTCGAAATTTTTAATTCAACAAATTTTACGATTTTCCAATTTTGTCGATTTCTTTATTTAAAGAAGTTTGTGATTTTGTCGATTTACCAGTTTTTACTATTTTGGAAAAAATTTCTTTTATTATAAAAATTTGGAAATTTTTCAAAATTTTAAATTTATGTCGATTTTTGAATTTTGGGAAGTTTTGCATTTTTCTCGATATTTTTAGTTCAACAAATTTTTCCATTTTCCAATTTTGACGATTTCTTAATAGAGAGCTTTGTGATTTTGTCGATTTTGCAGTTTTTACTATTTTGAAAAAAATTTCTTTTATTATAAAATTTCGGAAATTTTTCGAAATTTTAAATTTATGTCGATTTTTGAATTTTGGGAATTTTTGCATTTTTCTCGATATTTATAATTCAACAAATTTTAAAATTTTCCAATTTTGTCGATTTTTTTATTTAAAAAAGTTTGTGATTTTGTCGATTTTACAATTTGTACTTTTTTGGAAAAAATTTCTTTTTTTTATAAAATTTTGGAAATTTTTCGAAATTTTAAATTTATGTCGATTTTTTAATTTTGGGAATTTTTGCATTTTTCTCGATACTTTTAACTCAACAAATTTTACAATTTTCCAATTTTGTCGATTTCTTTATTTAAATAACTTCTTTTTTATATTTTTTTTATTAAATTTTGGATTTTTTCGATGTTTAAAATTTTTGTCGATTTTTAAATTTTGGGAATTTTTGAATTTTCCTAGATATTTTTAATTTAACAAATTTTACAATTTTCCAATATTATCGATTTCTTAATTTAGAGAGTTTTGTGAGTTTGTCGATTTTACAGTTTATACTATTTTGAAAAACTTTCCTTTTATATCGAATTTCGGAAATTTTTCAAAATTTTAAATTTTTGTCGATTTTTGAATTTTGGGAGTTTTTGAATTTTCCTAGATATTTTTAATTTAACAAATTTTTTAATTTTGGGAGTTTTTGAATTTTCCTAGATATTTTTAATTTAACAAATTTTACAATTTTCCAATTTTGTCGATTTCTTTATTTAAAGAACTTTGTTTTTATCTTCTTTTTTTCAAATTTTGGAATTTTTCCAAATTTTACATTTTTGTCGATTTTTGAATTTTGGGAATTTTTGCATTTTTCTCGATATTTATAATTCAACAAATTTTACAATTTTCCAATTTTGTCGATTTTTTTATTTAAAAAAGTTTGTGATTTTGTCGATTTTACAATTTGTACTTTTTTGGAAAAAATTTCTTTTTTTTATAAAATTTTGGAAATTTTTCGAAATTTTAAATTTATGTCGATTTTTTAATTTTGGGGAATTTTTGCATTTTTATCGATATTTTTAACTCAACAAATTTTACAATTTTCCAATTTTGTCGATTTCTTTATTTAAATAACTTCTTTTTTATCTTCTTTTTTTTATTAAATTTTGGATTTTTTCGATATTTTAAATTTTTGTCGATTTTTAAATTTTGGGAATTTTTTAATTTTCCTAGATATTTTTAATTTAACAAATTTTACAATTTTCCAATATTATCGATTTCTTAATTTAGAGAGTTTTGTGAGTTTGTCGATTTTACAGTTTATACTATTTTGAAAATTTTTCTTTTTTTATCGAATTTCGGAAATATTAAATTTATGTCGATTTTCGTATTTTGGGAATTTTTAAAATTTTCCTTGACATTTTTAATTCAACAAATTTTTCAATTTTTTAATTTTGTCGATTTCTTTATTTAAAGAAGTTTGTGATTTTGTCGATTTTACAGTTTTTACTATTTTGGAAAAAATTTCTTTTATTATAAAATTTCGGAAATTTTTCGAAATTTTAAATTTTTGTCGATTTTTGAATTTTGGGAATTTTTGAATTTTCCTTGATATTTTTAATTCAACTATATATTCAATTTTTCAATTTTGTCGAATACTTTATTAAAATAACTTTGTGATTTTATCGATTTTACATTTTATTTTTGTTCTTTTTTTATCAAATTTTGGAATTTTTCGAAATTTTAAATTTTTGTCGATTTTTTGAATTTTGGGAATTTTTGCATTTTTCTCGAAATTTTTAATTCAACAAATTTTACAATTTTCCAATTTTGTCGATTTCTTTATTTAAAGAAGTTTGTGATTTTGTCGATTTAACAGTTTTTACTATTTTGGAAAACATTTATTTTTTTTATTAAATTTCGGAAATTTTTCAAAATTTTAAATTTATGTCGATTTTTGAATTTTGGGAAGTTTTGCATTTTTCTCGATATTTTTAATTCAACAAATTTTACAATTTTCTAATACTGTCGATTTCTTTATTTAAAGAAGTTTGTGATTTTGTCGATTTTACATTTTTTACTATATTGGAAAAAATTTCTTTTTTTTATAAAATTTCGGAAATTTTTCGAAATTTTAAATTTATGTCGATTTTTGAATTTTGGGAATTTTTTATTTTTCTCGATATTTTTAATTTAACAAATTTTACGATTTTCAAATTTTGTCAATTTCTTTATTAAAAGAACTTCTTTTTTTTATAAAATTTTGAAATTTTTCGAAATTTTAAATTTTTGTCGATTTTTGAATTTTGGGAATTTTTGAATTTTCCTAGATATTTTTAATTCATCAAATTTTACAATTTTGCAATCTTATCGATTTCTTAATATAAAGAGTTTTGTGATTTTGTCGATTTTACAGTTTATACTATTTTGGAAAAAATTTATTTTTTTATAAAATTTCGGAAATTTTTCGAAATTTTAAATTTCTGTCGATTTTTGAATTTTGGGAATTTTTGCATTTTTCTCGATATTTTTAATTCAACAAATTTTACAATTTTCCAATTTTGTCGATTTCTTTATTTAAATAACTTTTTTTTAATATTTTTTTTTATTAAATTTTGGATTTTTTCGATATCTTAAATTTTTGTCGATTTTTAAATTTTGGGAATTTTTGAATTTTCCTAGATATTTTCAATTTAAAAGATTTTACAATTTTCCAATTTTGTCGATTTCTTTATTTAAAGAACTTTGTTTCTATCTTCTTTTTTTTCAAATTTTGGAATTTTTCCAAATTTTACATTTTTGTCGATTTTTGAATTTTGGGAATTTTTGCATTTTTCTCGAAATTTATAATTCAACAAATTTTACAATTTTCCAATTTTGTCGATTTCTTTATTTAAAATTTTTGTGATTTTTTCGATTTTACATTTGTACTTTTTTTGGAAAAATTTTTTTTTTTATTAAATTTTGGAATTTTTTCGAAATTTTAAATTTTTGTCGATTTTTGAATTTTGGGAATTTTTGAATTTTCCTAGATATTTTTAATTTAACAAATTTTACAATTTTCCAATATTATCGATTTCTTAATTTAGAGAGTTTTGTGAGTTTGTCGATTTTACAGTTTATACTATTTTGAAAAATTTTCTTTTTTATCGAATTTCGGAAATTTTTCGAAATTTTAAATTTATGTCGATTTTTGAATTTTGGAAATTTTTGAATTTTCCTTGATATTTTTAATTCAACAAATTTTGCAATTTTCCAATTTTGTCGATTTCTTTATTTAAAGAGTTTTGTGATTTTGTCGATTTTACAGTTTTTACTATTTTGGAAAAAATTTATTTTTTTTATAAAATTTCGGAAATTTTTCGAAATTTTAAATTTTTGTCGATTTTTGAATTTTGGGAATTTTTGCATTTTTCTCGATATTTTTAATTCAACAAATTTTACAATTTTCCAATTTTGTCGATTTTTTTATTTAAAAAAGTTTGTGATTTTGTCGATTTTACAATTTGTACTTTTTTGGAAAAAATTTCTTTTTTTTATAAAATTTTGGAAATTTTTCGAAATTTTAAATTTATGTCGATTTTTTAATTTTGGGAATTTTTGCATTTTTCTCGATATTTTTAATTCAACAAATTTTACAATTTTCTAATATTGTCGATTTCTTTATTTAAAGAAGTTTGTGATTTTGTCGATTTTACATTTTTTACTAGATTGGAAAATATTTCTTTTTTTTATAAAATTTCGGAAATTTTTCAAAATTTTAAATTTATGTCGATTTTTGAATTTTGGGAATTTTTTATTTTTCTCGATATTTTTAATTCAACAAATTTTACAATTTTCCAATTTTGTCGATTTCTTTATTTAAATAACTTCTTTTTTATCTTTTTTTTTTTATTAAATTTTGGAATTTTTCGAAATTTTAAATTTTTGTCGATTTTGGAATTTTGGAAATTTTTGAATTTTCCTAGATATTTTTAATTTAACAAATTTTACAATTTTCCAATATTATCGATTTCTTAATTTAGAGAGTTTTGTGAGTTTGTCGATTTTACAGTTTATACTATTTTGAAAAACTTTCCTTTTTTATCGAATTTCGGAAATTTTAAATTTATGTCGATTTTTGAATTTTGGGAATTTTTGAATTTTCCTTGATATTTTTAATTCAACAAATTTTACAATTTTCCAATTTTGTCGATTTCTTTATTTAAAGAAGTTTGTGATTTTGTCGATTTTACAATTTGTACTTTTTTGGAAAAAATTTCTTTTTTTTATAAAAATTCGGAAATTTTTCGAAATTTTAAATTTATGTCGTTTTTTGAATTTAGGGAATTTTTGAATTTTCCTAGATATTTTTAATTTAACAAATTTTACAATTTTCCAATATTATCGATTTCTTAATTTAGAGGGTTTTGTGAGTTTGTCGATTTTAGAGTTAATATTTTTTTTAAAAACTTTCTTTTTTTATCGAATTTCGGAAATTTTTCGAAATTTTAAATTTTTGTCGATTTTTGCATTTTTCTCGATATTTATAATTCAACAAATTTTACAATTTTCCAATTTTGTCGATTTTTTTATTTAAAGAAGTTTGTGATTTTGTCGATTTTACAGTTTGTACTTTTTTGGAAAAAATTTCTTTTTTTATAAAATTTCGGAAATTTTTCGAAATTTTAAATTTATGTCGATTTTTGAATTTTGGGAATTTTTGAATTTTCCTAGATATTTTTTATTTAACAAATTTTACAATTTTCCAATATTATCGATTTCTTAATTTAGAGAGTTTTGTGAGTTTGTCGATTTTACATTTTATAATATTTTGAAAAACTTTCTTTTTTGTCGAATTTTGGAAATTTTTCCAAATTTTAAATTTTTGTCGATTTTTGAATTTTGGAAATTTTTTAATTTTCCTTGATATTTTTAATTCAACAAATTTTACAATTTTCTAATACTGTCGAATTCTTAATATAAAGAGTTTTGTGATTTTGTCGATTTTACTGTTTATACTATTTTGGAAAAAATTTATTTTTTTTATAAAATTTCGGAAATTTTTCGAAATTTTAAATTTTTGTCGATTTTTGAATTTTTGGGAATTTTTGCATTTTTCTCGATATTTATAATTCAACAAATTTTACAATTTTCCAATTTTGTCGATTTTTTTATTTAAAAAAGTTTGTGATTTTGTCGATTAAACAGTTTTTTCTATTTTGGAAAACATTTATTTTTATTATTAAATTTCGGAAATTTTTCAAAATTTTAAATTTATGTCGATTTTTGAATTTTGGGAAGTTTTGCATTTTTCTCGATATTTTTAATTCAACAAATTTTACAATTTTCTAATACTGTCGAATTCTTTATTTAAAGAAGTTTGTGATTTTGTCGATTTTACATTTTTTACTATATTGGAAAAAATTTCTTTTTTTTATAAAATTTCGGAAATTTTTCGAAATTTTAAATTTATGTCGATTTTTGAATTTTGGGAATTTTTTATTTTTCTCGATATTTTTAATTTAACAAATTTTACGATTTTCAAATTTTGTCAATTTCTTTATTAAAAGAACTTTTTTATTTTTATAAAATTTTGAAATTTTTCGAAATTTTAAATTTTTGTCGATTTTTGAATTTTGGGAATTTTTGAATTTTCCTAGATATTTTTAATTCATCAAATTTTACAATTTTGCAATCTTATCGATTTCTTAATATAAAGAGTTTTGTGATTTTGTCGATTTTACAGTTTATACTATTTTGGAAAAAATTTATTTTTTTTATAAAATTTCGGAAATTTTTCGAAATTTTAAATTTTTGTCGATTTTTGAATTTTGGGAATTTTTGCATTTTTCTCGATATTTATAATTTAACAAATTTTACAATTTTTCAATTTTGTCGATTTTTTTATTTAAAAAAGTTTGTGATTTTGTCGATTAAACAGTTTTTAATATTTTGGAAAACATTTATTTTTATTATTAAATTTCGGAAATTTTTCAAAATTTTAAATTTATGTCGATTTTTGAATTTTGGGAAGTTTTGCATTTTTCTCGATATTTTTAATTCAACAAATTTTACAATTTTCTAATATTGTCGATTTCTTTATTTAAAGAAGTTTGTGATTTTGTCGATTTTACAGTTTTTACTATTTTGGAAAAAATTTCTTTTATTATAAAAATTCGGAAATTTTTCAAAATTTTAAATTTATGTCGATTTTTGAATTTTGGGAATTTTTGAATTTTCCTAGATATTTTTAATTCAACAAATTTTACAATTTTCCAATCTTATCGATTTCTTAATATAAAGAGTTTTGTGATTTTGTCGATTTTACAGTTTATACTATTTTGGAAAAAATTTATTTTTTTTATAAAATTTCGGAAATTTTTCGAAATTTTAAATTTCTGTCGATTTTTGAATTTTGGGAATTTTTGCATTTTTCTCGATATTTATAATTCAACAAATTTTACAATTTTCCAATTTTGTCGATTTTTTTATTAAAAAATTTTGTGATTTTTTCGATTTTACAATTTGTACTTTTTTGGAAAAAATATCTTTTTTTTATTAAATTTTGGAATTTTTCGAAATTTTAAATTTTTGTCGATTTTTGAATTTTGGGAATTTTTGAATTTTCCTAGATATTTTTAATTTAACAAATTTTACAATTTTCCAATATTATCGATTTCTTAATTTAGAGAGTTTTGTGAGTTTGTCGATTTTACAGTTTATACTATTTTGAAAAATTTTCCTTTTTTATCGAATTTCGGAAATTTTTCAAATTTTAAATTTTGTCGATTTTTGAATTTTGGGAATTTTTGAATTTTCCTTGACATTTTTAATTCAACAAATTTTACAATTTTCTAATTTTGTCGATTTCTTTATTTAAAGAAGTTTGTGATTTTGTCGATTTTACAGTTTTTACTATTTTGGAAAAAATTTCTTTTTTTATAAAATTTCGGAAATTTTTCGAAATTTTAAATTTATGTCGATTTTTGAATTTTGGGAATTTTTGCATTTTTCTCGATATTTTTAATTCAACAAATTTTACAATTTTCCAATTTTGTCGATTTCTTTATTTAAAGAAGTTTGTGATTTTGTCGATTTTACAGTTTTTACTATTTTGGAAAACATTTATTTTTTTTATTAAATTTCGGAAATTTTTCAAAATTTTAAATTTATGTCGATTTTTGAATTTTGGGAAGTTTTGCATTTTTCTCGATATTTTTAATTCAACAAATTTTACAATTTTCCAATTTTGTCGATTTCTTAATTTAGAGAGCTTTGTGATTTTGTCGATTTTACAGTTTTTACTATTTTGGAAAAAATTTCTTTTTTTATAAAATTTCGGAAATTTTTCGAAATTTTAAATTTATGTCGATTTTTGAATTTTGGGAATTTTTGCATTTTTCTCGATATTTTTAATTCAACAAATTTTACAATTTTCCAATTTTGTCGATTTCTTTATTTAAAGAACTTTTTTTTTTTTATAAAATTTCTGAAATTTTTCGAAATTTTAAATTTTTGTCGATTTTTGAATTTTGGGAATTTTTGCATTTTTCTCGATATTTTTAATTCAACAAATTTTACAATTTTCCAATTTTGTCGATTTCTTAATTTAAAGAAGTTTGTGATTTTGTCGATTTTACAGTTTGTACTATTTTGGAAAAAATTTATTTTTTTTATAAAATTTCGGAAATTTTTCGAAATTTTAAATTTATGTCGATTTTTGAATTTTGGGAATTTTTGCATTTTTCTCGATATTTTTAATTCAACAAATTTTACAATTTTCCAATTTTGTCGATTTCTTTATTTAAAGAAGTTTGTGATTTTGTCGATTAAACAGTTTTTACTATTTTGGAAAATATTTATTTTTTTTATTAAATTTCGGAAATTTTTCAAAATTTTAAATTTATGTCGATTTTTGAATTTTGGGAAGTTTTGCATTTTTCTCGATATTTTTAATTCAACAAATTTTACAATTTTCTAATATTGTCGATTTCTTTATTTAAAGAAGTTTGTGATTTTGTCGATTTTACATTTTTTACTATTTTGGAAAAAATTTCTTTTTTTATAAAATTTCGGAAATTTTTCGAAATTTTAAATTTATGTCGATTTTTGAATTTTGGGAATTTTTGCATTTTTCTCGATATTTTTAATTCAACAAATTTTACAATTTTCCAATTTTGTCGATTTCTTTATTTAAATAACTTTTATTTATCTTCTTTTTTTATTAAATTTTGGATTTTTTCGATATTTCAAAATTTTGTCGATTTTTAAATTTTGGGAATTTTTGAATTTTCCTAGATATTTTTAATTTAACAAATTTTACAATTTTCCAATATTATCGATTTCTTTATTTAGAGAATTTTTGAGTTCTATCTTCTTTTTTTTAAAATTTTGGAAATTTTTCAAAATTTTAAATTTATGTCGATTTTTTGAATTTTGGGAATTTTTGCATTTTTCTCGATATTTTTAATTCAACAAATTTTACAATTTTCCAATTTTGTCGATTTCTTTATTTAAAGAAGTTTGTGATTTTGTCGATTTTACAGTTTTTACTTTTTTGGAAAAAATTTCTTTTTTTTATTAAATTTCGGAAATTTTTCGAAATTTTAAATTTATGTCGATTTTTGAATTTTGGGAATTTTTGAATTTTCCTCGATATTTTTAATTCAACAAATTTTACAATTTTCCAATTTTGTCGATTTCTTAATTTAGAGAGTTTTGTGATTTTGTCGATTTTACATTTTATACTATTTTGAAAAACTTTCTTTTTTTATAAAATTTCGGAAATTTTTCGAAATTTTAAATTTATGTCGATTTTTGAATTTTGGGAATTTTTGCATTTTTCTCGATATTTTTAATTCAACAAATTTTACAATTTTCTAATATTGTCGATTTCTTAATTTAAAGAGTTTTGTGATTTTGTCGATTTTACAGTTTTTACTATTTTGGAAAACATTTATTTTTTTTATAAAATTTCGGAAATTTTTCAAAATTTTAAATTTTTGTCGATTTTTGAATTTTGGGAATTTTTGAATTTTCCTAGATATTTTTAATTCATCAAATTTTACAATTTTGCAATCTTATCGATTTCTTAATATAAAGAGTTTTGTGATTTTGTCGATTTTACAGTTTATACTATTTTGGAAAAAATTTATTTTTTTTATAAAATTTCGGAAATTTTTCGAAATTTTAAATTTCTGTCGATTTTTGAATTTTGGGAATTTTTGCATTTTTCTCGATATTTATAATTCAACAAATCTTACAATTTTCCAATTTTGTCGATTTCTTTATTTAAATAACTTTTTTTTATCTTCTTTTTTTTATAAAATATTGGGATTTTTCGAAATTTTAAATTTTTGTCGATTTTTTAATTTTGGGAGTTTTTGAATTTTCCTAGATATTTTTAATTTAAAAGATTTTACAATTTTCCAATTTTGTCGATTTCTTTATTTCAAGAACTTTGTTTCTATCTTCTTTTTTTCAAATTTTGGAATTTTTCCAAATTTTACATTTTTGTCGATTTTTGAATTTTGGGAATTTTCGCATTTTTCTCGAAATTTATAATTCAACAAATTTTACAATTTTCCAATTTTGTCGATTTTTTTATTAAAAAATTTTGTGATTTTTTCGATTTACAATTTGTACTTTTTTGGAAAAAATTTCTTTTTTTTATTAAATTTTGGATTTTTTCGATATTTTAAATTTTTGTCGATTTTTAAATTTTGGGAATTTTTTAATTTTCCTTGATATTTTTTATTTATCAAATTTTACAATTTTCCAATATTATCGATTTCTTAATTTAGAGAGTTTTGTGAGTTTGTCGATTTTACAGTTTATACTATTTTGAAAATTTTTCCTTTTTTATCGAATTTCGGAAATTTTAAATTTATGTCGATTTTCGTATTTTGGGAATTTTTAAAATTTGCTTGACATTTTTAATTCAACAAATTATTCAATTTTTTAATTTTGTCGATTTCTTTATTTAAAGAAGTTTGTGATTTTGTCGATTTTACAGTTTTTACTATTTTGGAAAAAATTTCTTTTATTATAAAATTTCGGAAATTTTTCGAAATTTTAAATTTATGTCGATTTTTGAATTTTGGGAATTTTTGCATTTTTCTCGATATTTATAA